>WNHD01003576.1:9338-46399 GCA_011057455.1 Ganaspis sp. Gsp50
TTTATTTGAACCAAGTAATTATTATTTGAGTCCAATAAACAATATTTGATTCAAATACAGAAATAATTGATTCAAATGCCATTTATTTGATTCAAATAACCATTTACTTGCCTATTATCAAATAAATATAAAACTGGAAAAAATTAAGAAAATTGTCGACATGTTGTACCTTTGTGTTCATTTGGAGTGCAAAAATTTTGCTTTCATCTCATCAACACTTTGCATCTTCATATAGAGGTCTTTTCATTCATTTCTGAATAAATTTTGTCCCACTCTCTAAATATGAATCAGCGCCAAGCGAGACACTTTTTTTAAATCAGCGCATATACGCTGAGAATCAGCGGATTTATAGGTTATGTTTCACTGAAGCATCTGCGCATATACGCTGATTTGAATATAAGTGGCTCACTTATCGCTCAAAATCAGCGGAATTCCGCTGATTCAGATTTAGAGAGCAAAAGGATTTTCAAAATTTTTTAATTTTCAAATATGTAATAACTTTATATAGAATAATAATAAAATGTTTGCTAATAGCTTAAAAGATGTATTTTTAAGGCAACTATTAATCACTCACAGAATATAGAAGTTCACACTAAAATTAAATACAAAATTCTTTAAAGAATCGCATTTTTCAAATTTTTTGTTATTTAAAAAAATGAAGTTGCTAACTTTGCACAGAATTGATCAAAAATGTTCATTAAACTTTCAATTGATGCGCTTTTGAAGAGCACAAGATAAAATATTTACATTTCAGCTTTTTAGAAAATGCAAAAGGTATGTATAAGGGGCATTACAAAACAAATCGGGTACCAATCAGCTTTTGCAATTCACATTTTTTTGGAACTTTCTTTTTCTTTTAGTACTCTTTGAGACTATCTTTCATGAATTCTTTCAATTTTTTTTGCCAAACCATTCAAAAGCTATAAATTATTAAAAAATTAAGTCACTTTTTTTTCGAAAGCTTATAACAATGCGAAAAATGGTATCCAAATGAAACTTCGTTTTTTGACATTTTTTGTTTTTAAACGTACTTTTTATAAAAAATATCGAAAAAGAATTTCAAAAATTAATTTTTTAAAAATTTCCGATTTTCAAAAGCTGAAGAACTTTTGACAGAATTGATCTGGATGGTTCATTTAACGATCAATTCATGTGTTTTCGAAGTGCAAAAAGGATAAAATGCGTATGTTTTAACTTTTTATAAAAATGCAGAAAATGTACAGAAAACACGATTGTTTTAAAATTTTAACAAGAGATAAATATGTTGAAGTTAATTTTAAATGAAAATGTAAAGGAATAAGTGTGACGCGCGCGTATGGAGACCTCAGAAGGAAGAAATTTCAGATTATGTTCAGTGATAGTTCTAACTCGATAAAAGCTTCGTTTTTAATTATTTATAATCGAAAACAGTTTTTATTGATGGTATACGCACAAAGTATAGTTATAGTATAAGTATAGTATAAGTTTATATTCATAAAGATTCCTTTTGATTGTGAATAATTAAAAACAAATCTTTATTTGGGTTAAAATTATATATCATCAAACATAACCTACAATCATTTGCTTCTAAGTTCCCTTTCTTCGAAGAGCGACACAATTATTAATCTAGTATATAGAAATTTAGAAATAAACTTAAATTAATGTTTTTCGATACATGCTATGAAATTATGTATTATATGAAAAATTGTTTGAGTTTATGTTCAAGTTTATGTTTTAAGTTAATTTAAAAATTAAAGAAAACGTTAAAATGCAACATTTTTGCTTTCTCAGAAAACACTATTTGAATTTTAAAATAAAGTATACACTGAGAAAAGGAAGTATTGTTTTCAGCCCATTTTTGGCTGGAACCGTTTATATAAGTGTCAATTTGGACTGATTTTAAGGCCAAAAAAGGCCAGGACTTTTAAGGCCAAGACTTAGTCTTTTTTAGACCACAAAATTAACTGATTGTGTAAACAGTTTAAGACTTTCTTTTTTCAGTGTATGATTCTAAGAATTTGTATTGAATTATACATTTTATAGAGATGAATAGTTTTTCAATGTATTCTATTTTTCCAAAGGAGTAATCATTAAAAAAAAGCATAATTTCAAAAGTTACCGTAGCTAAGAAGCTTACTCTGTAATTAATTAGTTATTATTATTTGAAAGTTGGCCCATTTATTTAATAATTTGATTTAAAATCTAAATTTAATGATTTTATGATTCAATAAACTGATAATCTCTAATAATAGTTTAAATTTATGGAAAATGAAGGAAAAATTTTTTCATACGCAAGAGGTGTAATTTACCATAGACGATTGAACGCTAATTGAATGGAGAACAGGCACTTTTGTATTTCAAGAAGGAGAATATATTCCAAGAAGTGTTTCTCTTGATTTCACGTTGAGTTCGACGTACGAATGGATCTTTGCCAAAATCGGTCTCCTCTGAGATCGTCTTTTGTTCAGAACGAGCTTGCAAATTTTGCAGAGAAAAGATCAAGGACGTGAATCGAAAAGTTCATGGGATTCGCAAAGAGAACAACGAGTCCAAGATGTGTCAAGGCCACGATCACTGGGTGAGGTCGTGGATGCCCCAGGAGAGGGGACAGGTCCGGATAAAAGTAGTATGTACTTGGATACGACAAACGAATAAAGTCGTTTGCCACTCCAATCTCTATCAAGGTATTATATCTTGAGAGTCGCCTATAGACAGCAGAAATACTTTCCACTTTTCCAAAATCTCTCAGTAGGGTGGTATTTTTACACTATTTTTTTTCAGTCACAAACTCAAATTTTGTTGGACTTGTCGAAAGAAAAAAATCCTGAAAGTTATAACTCTTAATATTAATTTTAAGTACTTTCTCAAAACAAAAAGATTTTCCATCTCAGGTAAGTCGAAATTCTTGATTGATAAAATTCTATAACTCAGCCTCATTTTTATTATATTGCTCTTGGTATCAATTTACTCAGAATAAAACATTCGACAAAAGTGTAGATAAATTTTTGTAGAATGCATTTTATCTGGACATAATAACCCACGCAAGATAATAACTCTGCTTAAACAGTTGAATTTTTAGTATACTATTGAAATTGTTTTCTGTTTGATTTTAGATTTTTGTAAAATAAATATCAGTGGACGATAATGACAAAAATGTAAATTTATATTGACACTATTATTAGTAAATGATTATTATTTTTATTAAGAATTAATTTACGTAAGATATTGAGAAATATAATTTATGCACATAAAAATGAGAACGAGTTTTTAAACTATAGTAATGAAAAGAAGAAATAAACGTTATCGATTGCTTTAATGGCAGCAGCAGAACAGTAAATAACGAATCAAAAGCAGAGTTAGTAAATCTTGTGAGATATTGAAATAAGCAATAAAGCAATAAAATGGAAATTGCCTTGACGCAGTCAATAGCACTGCTTCGTGATCATAAATGCCAGAATCCTTTGTCGTCAACGCAATATTGAGATAGAGGCTCGGTAACCTTTTCTCACTTTTCCAGACTTTTTTTCATCGATTTACCATTCCTTGGAGAATAAAGAGTTAAAGAATTACAGCAGATATATCGTCACGCTTGACTCAACTCACCAGTAGGTATTGCAAATACCACCATCACGTTTGGATTATGTAATTACTTCACAAAATTAATCCACCTTGCATTCTTAAATAGTGTCAAGGCAAAGGTGCCTCCATACATTTCAGTTTTCTCCTCCGAACTGTCAGTTACCTCCGGCGAAATGCAATCTTCTTGAAAAACTAGAGCTCCACTTTTGTCACTTTGGTTCCCGTGTGTAGGTATGCTTCTCCCAAAGCACTTTACACGGTACCAAGTATGATTAATTCATCAAGTAAGGTATTATTCCTAAACTTGCCAGATATTCTCGTATATTCTGTAGATATTCCCATATTCAATATTCTCAGTATTCGGAAAATTTTTTCAAATAATACAACAGAATATATAAAAAAATTCTGCATTAGTCAAGTTTTTGTAAATATTCTTAAATATTCGTTAATATTCGAAAATATTCGTACATATTCGCAAATATTCTCAAATGTTCGTAAATATTCGTAAATATTCGTTAATATTCGTTAACATTATTAAATACTCGTAAATATTCAAAATATTCACAAATATTCGTAGATATTTTTAAATATTCGCTAGTATTCGAAAATAATCACAAATATTCATAAATATTCTCAAATGTCCGTAAATATTCTGAAATATTAGTAAATATTCGCAAATATTCGCAAATATTCTCAATTAAATTTCTACGTTTTGCTGCTTGGAGGATTTGTCTCCAAAGAGACAGATTTGATCATGATTACAGTGAACTTAGAAGTCTGTTTAAAATCCCTTTACTTTCGGCGATGTTTCTGTATTCTGATTTGCTTTTCATGTACAAAATCATAAACGGTAAAGTAATCTGCCCTGATCTTTTAGCACTTATTGATTTTTCTGCTCCGATTAGACCCTTAAGAGTTACACCTCTTTTAAGGCTAAGTTCTCATAAAACTCTTTATTGCAATACATAATTCTTCAATTAATAGAATTAGCAGAGAAGCAAATCAGTATGCTAAATACTTAGATTTTTTGCGCCTTTGGAGGAATTTAGATCTGGTTTAAAATCTACTTTATTCAATGAGAACGACAATTACTTTTGATTTTGATTTATTATTGAATATTAGTTTGTAGCAAAAGGGCTTATGCCCGTCAATCTGTTAATAATATAATAAATAATAAAATATTCATAATGATCGTTAATATTCGAAAATATTCAAAAATATTCGAAAATATTCGAAAATATTCGAAAATATTCGAAAATATTCGAAAATATTCGAAAATATTCGTAAATATTCTCAAATGTCCGTAAATAATCGTAAATATTCTTCAATATTCTTAAATATTCTCAAATGCTCGTAAATATTCGTAAATATTCGCTAATATTCGAAAATATTCGCAAATATTGGCAAATATTCTCAAATGTTCGTCAATACTCTTAAATATTCCTAAATATTCGCAAATATTATTAATTTTTCGTAGATATTAGTCAATATTCGAAAATATTCGTTAATATTCGAAAATATATTCGCAAATATTCGTATATATTCGCAAATTTTCATAAATATTCTCAAATGTCCGTAAATATTCGTAAATATTCATAAATATTCTCAAATGTCCGTAAATATTCGTAAATGTTTGTAAATATTCTCAAATGTCCGTAAATATTCGTAAATGTTCGTAAATATTCGCAAATATTATTAAATATTCGTAAATATTCGTTAATATTCGAAAATATTCGCAAATATTCTCAAATGTCCGTAAATATTCTTAAATATTCGTAAATATGCGCAAATATTCTTAAATATTCTCAAATGTTCGTAAATATTTGAAAATGTTCCTAAATATTAGCTAATATTCGTTAATATTCGCAAATATTATTAAATATTCGTAGATATTAGTTAATATTCGTAGATATTACTTAATATTCGAAAATATTCGTTAATATTCGAAAATATTCTTAAATATTCTTAAATATTCGTAAATATTCTGAAATATTCTTAAATATTCTCAAATGTCCGTAAATATTCTTAAATATTCGTAAATATTCTCAAATGTTTGTAAATATTCGTAAATGTTCGTAAATATTCGTAAATGTTCGTAAATATTCCTTAATATTTGAAAATATTATTAAATATTCGTAGAAATTAATTAATATTCGAAACTAATCTTAAATATTCGTTAATATTCGAAAATATTCGTAAATAGTCGTACATATTTGCAAATATTCTTAAATGTTCTTAAATGTTTGTTAATATTTGAAAATATTCGCAAATATTCTTAAATATTCTCAAATATTCGTAAATATTTGTTAATATTGGAAAATATTCGTAAATATTTGTTAATATTGGAAAATATTCGTAAATATTTGTTAATATTGGAAAATATTCGTAAATATTCGAAAATATTCTTAAGTATTCTCAAATATTCGTAAATATTCGCAAATATTCTTAAATATTCTCAAATGTTCTTAAATATTGTGAAGTACTATGAAATAAACTCAATATTTTTTACATAGTTTTTATATTTAAATTACTTATGGAATTGAAAACATTTACTGCAAATTCTATAGAATATTTTTATATTTGAAACTTATTTTTACACATATTCAATGATATTTTCGAAAATTTCCTTATATCTTGAATATTCTATATTCCTAAATATTCTCAAATATTTACATGAGATTCTTTGAGAATATATTCTTCTTACAGGCTTAATTAAAAGTTTGCTACCTCTCGGTACCAAGAGAATTAAAAACAAAAAATTTTTTACTGTTTATTAGATTTTTCGGGGAAACGGTAAATCGTACTGAAAAATTTTCTAGGCAGAAGTTATAGAGAATTATATTCCCTACATTTAGTATTTTTATCTCATAGAGTAAAAGCTGTGCAAATTAATTTGCAATAACCCCATAGGGGGAAAGCAGAAAAATCGCGAATGAGGCCTCCACTTTTTAGCTACCAGGTTTTTATCATGCCTTTAAATAAGTAAATAATTTAATTGTCCCAATAAAATTTTGAAAATTTAATAAAAAAAAATGTAAAAATAACAAATTTGATTTTATTTGAATATTTTTTAACATTTAATAAATAAAGTAAAGGCTAGAATGTGAAAACTAGCTTCAGCTTCACATGAAGATAGTCAAGAATAAATTGAAGAAATAGTAGGCAACAATACATACATAAAAAGAAAGAATTTAAAGAAGAATTTTATATCTGAAGTAACAAACATAAAAAAAGTAAAGTATCGAAAAAAGTAGAGTAGCAAAAAAAAATAGTAGAGTAGCAAAAAAAGAGTAAAGTAGCAAAAAAAAAATAATATAGACCGAGAGAATTGAATTCTGTAAAGAAAATTGAATTTAACATGAAAATGCTTGTAAAGAGGTATATGGGATTTGAGAATCTAGGATATTTGAAAGTAAGTTGTGAATTACTTTGAGCCGGCTTGTTGGCGCGCCCACTCTTTAGAGTTTGCAACAACCACCAAGTCACCCGAGCATAATTACGTAAGGCGTTCCTTACTCATATACCTCTCTACGAACGGATACGTCAATGTGATTCACTGTTTAATCTGATGAAGCAGACTCTTTCATCCAGAAGTATCTTGATTATTCACTTACTAAAATCCACTTAAATACGCACAATAGGTACACCATTTTGCATTTTTAACTGACCTCTATCACTATTTTAGATATATAAATAATAAACTTACTCGGAATTTCAACTAAATGGACAGAGTAAACAGTGGTTTTTTTCAGAGAAAAGAATCTATTATAGTAATGAATCCTCCCCCCCCCCCCCGGTTGTTTAATGTAATGTGTAACATAAATTAATGGGCTTATACATTGGGAACAGCGATTATGGATGCTAAGCAAAGAGTAGTGGTTTGTACGTAGCGCGTAGTGTTTGTTTCGTAGCACGTAGTATTGTTAGTACAAAGAAGCAGTTTTACCTGCTTAAAAAATGTACTTAAGGTTGAATTTGTAATTAAAACCGAAGATTCATTACAAAAATTAAAAAGCAATTGTTTATTTGTATTTCCTTTTGACTTGAATGGTTTGGGAAAAGCTCTTTCGCGTTATTGAAGCATGCAGCGAACAAGATTTTCTTATCTAAAGGTTTATGTAAGTGTTTTGATAAAAATATATTCATTAAGGAATTTCTATTTTCTTAGTCAGAAGTTACTCAGAGGTTATCCAGAGTGTGGGCTATGATAATTGAAGACAAATAAACCATCAAGAATGCCTTATGTAATTTACAACATTACACATATGCTTATATCGATTATGGTTTAATAATTTCCAAAAAGGAATCCCTTCTAATGCAATAGTTGTTTTGCCTCGCAAAAACATCGTCTACTATATTTTCTCTATATACGTGTCACACGCTGCCAAGAAAATCCTAGACAAAGACTCGGTACGTTTTATATAATATTTTATGTAATTCAATTTGCGTCACTTGTTTTTAAAGCAACGATAAAGGAACATATTTCAACAATTTTATTTTCAAGGGTACACGTTGAATATTTGTAATAAATAATTTCCCAAAGAATTTTAGTTTATTATTTCAAATATCTATATAATGGTTTCTTTCCTTTTTTGTGATTTTAATTTACGTTCCATTTATTCCGTATTTTTATTAAGTTAATTTAATTTTGATAAATTAATGTATGTATATAAATAAATAAGAATCAAGTTTAAAATTATTTTGTTCATATTTAATGTGAAAGTGGATAATTAATTTTGGATATTTAGTTTAAATTCTTTAATCAATTAGAAGTAATTTTCATAATAAGTTACTAAAAAAAAGAAAAAATGATCATCCTTTTTTAGATTTTTGTGGGATAAAATTGATTGATTCGGTCCACTTACGTAAAGGTGATAATTGTGTTGAGATCGTGCCAGCATATTTGTATAGATAAGATAAAGATGAATTCGAGTCACGTGCTCGTTCTTCTGTCAAACTCTCTGATATATGTAAACTCCGCACGTTTTCTGGTCAAGCGCCATTATGCTTCTGACTTCTTCCTGATGCTTTTCATTTTACAATTGAGAATGTAATTGACAATTTCTTACAAAGACAAATCTGCAAATGATGTCCTAATTATATCCTTTTCATCTCAACTGAATTGGTTCTTTCAAGAAATAAAGTTATATAGAACTGTATTTCACTGATATTTCAGTGCAAATATAGTTCATTAAATTATAATAATGCATTTCATAATTTTATATCTTTTTAATGTGTAGATTCTTTTGTCTTTATAATTTATAATTCCTTTTTTCTACATTCTATATGTAAATAAATTTAATAAAAAGGGCTGTGCGTAAAACACGAGAATACAAAATTTTCAATTCTGTAGACAAAATTTACCCCTACTGGAAAATCCTACATAGCATCCTATATAGGACTTATATAGGTACCGATATAGGATCCTGTGTAGAACTTATATAGGTACCGATATAGGATCCTATATAGGATTCCTACAGTAATTTCTATTAATTAGTACAGTAATTTCCTTGTGTGTCAATTTTACGGCAAAATTTGTATTCTTGAATATTAAATTGTATTTTTCAATACAAAATTGTATTCTTGAATATACTAAATTGTATTCCTGAATTCTAAGTTGTTACGCGCTCCTAAGGAAAGGTACCTTAGAAGCAAACAATCACAGGTTATGTTTGATGATCGTTTTAATGCAACTAAAACTTCCTCTTTAATTATTTGAAGTCAGGAACAGTTTTTCTTAATAGTATACATACAAATATTCATTAAGAAACTACTTCTTTTGATTGAAAATAATTAAAAAGTTAGCTTTAATAAGTAAAAACTATCATTTAACAAATAACCTACAATTTTTTGCTTCTTAGGTCCCTTTTTTGGAGCGCGTCACATTTTGTACTCTTAAGTACTAAATTGTATTGCAGAATAGTAAATTATTGTTGAAGTGTTGAACACACGTTCGTAGAAAAACCGCGTTTACTGCAACTGACCATTTGGTGTGTGACATTGGTAAAATTATATAATTGATGTTTTGTCAATTTTCTAAAGTTCGATGAGTAATAAGTTTGTGGAAGAATTATCCAGTGTCTGGAAAATGTAATTTCAAGGCTCAGCATTACTATTAATAGACTATCATCACGTAATATCTGAGTTAGCCTCAAAACGATATAACGGCTTAGAAAAAGGAACATGAAAAGTCGTTTAGTTTCTTAGATAATAAACTTTAAATTGTTGAAACTTGACTAGCTATATTGATAATAATCATTCACCATTGTTAAAATCATTACATTTATATAAAGATTATGTCACTTCACTACACCAATATCTTTTAATGGATAATTAATATAACGCAAAAAATTTGATATTTTAGAATTCGATAATCGATATACTATTCGAGTTGAACAGAAATACAGACTGCGCATGCGCTAACCAAGATGTGTGGCAAAAAGTTTTTACTGAAATTAATAAGATTTTACAGCAAAACAATTTTCTTTTTATTGCATAAATATTTGCGTACATTTTAATCAGCTTAAATGATCACATGAAAAATGAATAAAACCTAAAGTCGTTAAGGCTCGAGTAACGAACATAACCTCAAACTTTTATCAATCATGCACTTTTACGTCAACTATAGTCTCTCCTCGGATAGCGAATATAACCTCAACATTATTTCAAAGCAGCAGAATTAGGCCTAATCAGAATTATCCTATAATTTTCTTTTTTGACCAACTTCGATCGGACATAACCTCAAATTTAGTTCGAAAACTCAAAATTATCCTGTAATTTCAAGGTTATTTTGAACAAAGTAAGATTTGCACAGCTTCAAAATTAGTTCGAAACCTTTAAACGCGAAATTGAATTCGTTCGAAGAAAAGAAAAAGAAAATTTATATAATGACAATTACTCTAGTAGCTAATAATTAGATGGATAGTAAGTGGTCACTGTTTCTCATTAGCGACCTTAATTTAGATATAGAGAGCAGAATGAAAAAAAGAACTTTTCTTAATAAATGTGAGTTGTACAATTTTCATCGATCTTTGCCATTCACGTGGTCGAGCCACCAGTGTCGGTTTCGCGTAACACATACGTTACAGAAACAGGGGGCCCGAATCTGTCTACTCGATGCGATCGGCCGCCGATTACGTAAGTTTAGATTTATATAAATGGTTACGTTGACACTAGAGAGCTTCGGATAGAGCAATCTACCAGTCTTTCGTTTCGAGCTGCTACTCGTTATTATCTAACGAGACTCCTCGACTTGTTATTTTGTATAGCTAAGGGTTCACAAAGCCGACTTTAATCGCCCATAAGAAAAATGCATTCGACTGGTTCGTTTTCATTTTACCATCACACTTATTCTTCAAGAACAATAAACCAAGTTTAATTTTAATCAGTTGCTGAATGTACATCCAAAAATCTCATTTTTATTACATTTATATATCGAAAGGTCTAAGAATAATAGAAATAATCATGTAGAGGTCCTTCGATTTATGTAAAACTTATTGGAAAAATTGTAAAAAAAATACATGCAAATAAAAAGCCTCAAAATTATTTTTAAAAATTTTCAAAATTTTTGGTTTTACAAAGCTAATGAGCAAGAGATAGTATAGAAGGTTTTGAATATTCATCGGCTGAAAAAACGTTATTAGGTATTATTTATATTGTATTAAAAAAACTCCATATGTTTATAAGGTCATGTTCAAGAACTCGGTCGATAAGTTAGGAATCTACGTTAATTTTTATTTTCTCCTGAAGTTTCTTTTTAAAAATAATAATAAGTCAGACATTCATAACGCACTTTTTCTCTAGTTCCGCTGTAAGTAGTGAGAGACTAATATGTCGGTAAGTTTGTTATCGACTCACTAGTTTCTCCAACTTACAGCGAAACTAAAAAAGGTATTGCTTTCAAATTTTGGGAATCATCGTATAGGAGACCTTCAAATGCGTTATGAATGGCTGACTTATTATTATTTTTAAAAAGAAACTTCAGGGAAAAATAAAAATTAACGTAGATTCCTAACTTATCGACCGAGTTCTTGGACAACAAATTAAAAGACCGATTAACCATAATTAATGAACAGTGCATTTGTTTAAAAATTCACACGGTGAAGTTCTAGAGAATTATTTTCTGAAGAAAATAAGCCGTCATTCCATTAAATTGAATCATTTTAAAAATTTCTATATATAGAAGCGATATGGAAAGTAAATTTTGATCAATAAGTCGCAGCTATAATATTAATTTAAAAATAATTTTTCAAGAAATACCGCATTTATTTGAAAATTGTATAAATGAATCTTTGGAAATTTTATGAAATTGTTCTTATATACACTTTTATTGTAATTTTATTCGTAATGAAACCTACTTTTCAGTTTTGAGGTTATGTTGATCAAATGAACATATCCTTAAAAAAGATTTTTGAATAAATTTTGTTTTAGCTTTTGTTTATTTATCCATACAAAAATATAATTGACACAAAATTTACTGTTTTGCTGCTTTTAAATAATCGCTCAAGTTTGAATAACATAGTGAAATGTCGATCACCAATTTTAATTAGTGTGTATATATAAGCATTTTTAATAAATAACTGTTGGTAAAATTTCACTATTTGATTTAATAGAATTACAATTTATTCTACTTAAATTACAAGTTTTTCTATTAAAGTTTTAGTGAAATTTTACTGACAATTAGTAAAAATAAAAAATTAGTAAAAATGCTTACCAATTTAAATTGGTGGTGACAACTTTTCACTAATTTAAATTTATACTAAGATTGTTATATTATTTAAACAATTACCTCTTTTTATTCAATACTATAAACGAATAAAGGGATTTACTGTCCAATAAATTAAAAATTAAAAATTTCATTTAAGTTTAGAAAATGCAAATTTCAGAATTTTAATCTGTGAACATTGATAACCTGGAGAAAAAGAATCAAACATATCAGCAAGGCTAATTTTCGAGGTTATTTAATGATTATAAATTATGAATAATTAATTTTCTTTGATCATATATTCTGATCGTCTTTCTTTAATTCGAAAAAACTAAATAAACGTTAAAATTTTCTTTTAAAAAATCAATTTTAAAAACAACCTCAACAAATGATGTTAGAATTTGTAAACTCAGAAATCGAGGAGTATAATAATAATTTATATAAATATAAAAAAATTTCTCTAAAACTGAATTAGTGTATTTCTACTAATGAATTCACGAAATCCTCAACTTTTTTTAAAAAAAATTTGCAACATTTATTTCTTTATTGAAAATACTGACCATTAGAACCATACAGAAACATTACATTCTTTTGTTAATTTGCAGCCCTCTCAAATTTCTATTGAGAATTTAAACATTATCAAATTTTTTTGAAAATTTGAACATACTTAATTTCTTTTCGAAAATTTCCAACATCTTTAAATTTTTATTCAAGAATTTGCAGCATTTTTAAAAAATCTTTTTTGAGAATTCACAAAATTCTCATATTTGCAGCATTCTTAAATTCTCAAATAAAAATTTCAGAACGTTTAAAATTTTCAAAAAAAAATAGAGAATTATGAAATTTTCAAATAAAAATTTAAGAATGTTGTAAATTCTCAAAAGGAGATGAGACTGCTGCAAATTTAAAAAAAATTAAGTTTGTTGCAAATTTTCAGAAAAAGTTGAGAATTTCGTAAATTTCAAAAAAAAATTTGAGAGTGATACAAATTCTCAAATAGAAATATGAGAACGTTGCAAATTCACAAATAAAAATTTGAGAATTGGAAATGTCCCAGAAAAAATTCGGAATATTCAAATTCTCAAATAAAAATTGGAGAATACATATAATTTTTTATTATTTATAGTATTACACTGGCTGAGATTTGCTAATTCTCAAAAACATTTGAGAATTTTGCAAATTCTCGTATAAAAATTTGAGAATGTTCCTAATTCCAAATAAAAAAATTGCGAATGTTCCAAATTTTTAAAAAATGTAAGAATATTGTAAATTCTAAATAAAAATTTTAGAATGTTCAAAATCTCAAAAAGATGAACTTGAGAATACTGCAAATTTTGCCAATTCTCACCATAAAGTTGAGAATTTTCTAAATTCCAAAAAAGATTGGAGAATATGTTGTACATTCTCAAGAAAATTTACATACAATTTACATTCTGAAATAAATAATTGAAAATTTTGCCAATTCTCAAACAAAAACTTAGGAATGTTCGAAATTCTCAAATAAGAATGTTGTGAATTCTAAACAAAAATTTTAGAATTTTGTAAATTCTAAATAAAAATTTTTGAATGTTTAAATTCTCAAAAAAAAAGTTTGAAAAATCTGCTATGAAGAAAATTGAGAATGTTGCAAATTCTCAAAAAAATGTTGAGAATTTCGTATATATTCCAAAAGAATTTGAGAATGTTGTAAATTCTTTAACAAAATTATTAAATTTTCATTCATTTCAAAATAATCTAAAAGATTGGAAATTATTTTGTGAAATTTTGAAATATTTTACAGATATCTAAAATTTGCCAGACGATTTATGAATATTTTTTTTATTCCACTGTACTATACATAAAAAGAAAAAGAATAAATGATTTATACGACATACCAATACACATCATTACATACTTAAAATATTAATATAAAATTTGCATAACATTTTGCGAGGGTAGAAATAGTGTATTGCAAAAAAATTGAATAAAACGCAAGTGATCAATATGTTAAAAAGCTGATTATTATCGGTTTTTTCAGTCTAGTTGATTTCAACATAAACATTATTGTAAAATAACATAACTATTTTACAAAATTGAAATGTAAAAAACTGTAGAAACATAATAACAAAAGCTTAGGTCGCATTGTTGTTATTAACATCAAATAAGACTGCTCGAAGTACAGAAATATAAAGCGAGAGACATTAATATGTACCAAAGTAAAATATATTAGTTTGTGAATTTTATCCACATATTGTGGAATTTTGAAAAGCAAATGGAAATTTTTGAATCAGCAGCCAAATTTACAGAAGAAAATGAACCCGCATATGGATCCAGTGACAAAATAATAATTGTGAGAAGTTGTTGCGTTTACGTTTTCCGGACACGTGGCTGAAAATGAAATTGCGTTCAAGCCGCAAAGTCTTGGCTGAAATACCGAAATACTCGGCAACTAGAGTCCCGGCAAGGCTATTATTGCTACGGTAATGAGAAATACTGATGTAAGTACGGTGATATAAGACGTTGATCTTAATACGGATGAAACAAGAGATTGAGGTCGGAAAAACACCAGTGATAAATCCCCATCCAAGAGTCAAACAATTCTCACTATAAACAACGAACACGAGCCTTGTTATACAATTTTGGCAAAAGTACAAAAAATCATCAATTAATTAAGAGGCCCCAGAGTAATTGTACATGAGAGGGGAAATTGTTGATGCCATTATTGCATTCGACATTCATCACATTAAACACATAACACTGTGTTACAAAAAAAGTCATCAATAAGAAACTTGTAATCGGACCTAGTGGAGGTTGTAGATTGTGAAAAACTGAAAAGAATTACATGTATAAAATTTTCGATGCACCTCCAAGATCTTGTTTTAGAGTCAAAAACGGTTTTTAGGTTCAGAACAACTTAAACTTCCTTATATTTCAACCAATTTGAAAGTTTTTTTCATGATTTTAAAGCACGCAAGTATACATAGATCTTTTGAAAGATATAAGATTTTTGCATATAAGGTTCTTCTATTATATCTACATATGATACAAATGAAGATACGGACGAAAGAATCTAAAAAGTTTTCAGTTTTTTATCAATTTTTCGACTTTGCGGACAGCTTTGATTACTAATATGACTTCAAATTTTTTTCATGATTGTATATCGAAAGCTATTATTAAAATTTTTGCTAGTCATATAGAATATAGGGTCATTTGAAGCAAATTACCCTATATGTTCATTATATAGAATCTTTTTAGAAGAATTTTTGAAATAAGGTACGATTCATCTCTAAATTTGAATCTAGTGAGAATTCCATCGATTTGAATTATTAAAATTTTTGAAAAATTTTACTACAATGTTAGTAGAAAATTGTTCAATTATTAAACCAGAATATAGTGAATTGCTCAAAATTAGTGGGAATTTTTATTTATTCAAATTGGTACAGAAATCCCAAGGATGAAGCTTGTTTTATTGCAAGGCTTTAATTCTTAATGGCATGTGATGTAAATAAATGACGCTGATGTTCGCAACGTTTTTTTCGTTTTTTCTATTTTTTTGTATACGAAAAGAAACGTTGCAAACTTATCATGTAAATAATGACCTCATTTTGGTCACGTGACTCATAACAAAAAGTCCGTCGTTTTATTTTTACAATAATGAATATATATCATTCTGAATATTGGTACACATTCATAAAATATCATCAAAATGTCGGGTGCAAATTTATCTATATTTTTGTTTTTTATTTTTTGTGTTAATTTTTACAAAATTATATACGAAACATCACTATAATTTTAAGAAAATACTTTTAAAGAAAAATAAAAATGAACTTGTATCAGACATCTTGATAATATTTTATGAATGTCTATACAAATTTTGATTTATTATTCGTTGTTATTCGTTATTTTAAGAAAAAATATTCAACCCATCAACTAAGAATCTCACTTTTCTTTTGCGAATTACATAATACACAAGTTTTTCCATAACAGAAAATTTTCAATTTCTTAGTAAAAGAAAATGATTCAAATATTAGAGAAAATGATTGTTTGACATTTTTTTAAAAGTCTTGAATACAACTTTTACGTTTCTAACAATAAGAAAAATGATTTTTATATAACGATAAATCAAAAACGATTTTTCTTAAATTTTTGTACAACTTCAAAAAATGAAACTTGATGATTTTCAAAAATTCTTAGCTTTCAAGATGTAGTAACTGTAGATAGAAAAATAATAAAATGTGCGGTAATAGCTTGAGAAAAGAATTTTAAAGGCAACTATAAATCACTAACAAAATATTAAAGTTCAAACTATAATATTCAAAACAAAATTCGTTAAAAATAATTTTTTTTTAAATTGTTGTTTTTTAAAAAGTCAATAACTTTGGGTAGAATTAAGCTTTATTATAACGAATTAAGGTTCGTTAAACGGTCAATCAATGCGTTTTTGACGTATCAAAAATATAAAATATTTACAATTCAACTTTCTTAAAAAATGGAAAAGTTATATTATATTATATTATTTTATTTTATATTATATTATATTCTAATAATACAGCTAACTCATTTTTCTCATTGCACTCATCTACTTAACAATTTGAGAAAACGTCATTTAGTTTTAAAAACTTTAGGAAAAATTCCTAAACTGGAGTAAAATTCAATAACAGACGGTTGTCATGAAAAAAAATTAATTACGTGAAAAGTGAGTTGAAAATAATGATGTTATATGCAATAAATAACAAGCAGAATGGTGTTGATTATTTTCAACCGTCTTTGTATAAAATGGCAGTAGGATTTGAATCAAGATTGTTTGCATGTAAAGTCTTCTAATTGTACTCGTAATTGTCGAGGGCATTGAACGTTGTAATTTATGCAAGAACCCTTCGCTAGAGTCAAAGGCTTTCAAGCGAGGAATCAAAAACGCAATTTAACGTTCCAACTCGAGGTCTGGAAATAGGGTTGCAAATGAATGAAGAGTAGGGCCGGTATTTCTGTCAATTACATAATAAAAAGTGTTATGTAAGAATCACGCAGATGCAGCGGCTTACGAACTTCGCAGTTATCCATGAATACATTCAAAATTCATATTTCAATTTCAATTATACTCTCTTTTATTCTGTTAATTTTTCGTTAAAACAAATTTAGCGCATAAATAAGAAAAAACTGTATATAGAGATCTTTTGGTTTATTTTATAAAAAAAATAAGTCAAAAGAAATGTCCAATGTGTGTGTATATGTGTCTGTATGTATGCGGATGTTTGTTAAACTTTTTTGTCAACACGATATCTCGCGAACACTTTGACCGATTTTAATGAAATTTGGTGGAGTTAATAGACTCATAGGAATCTCAAAACAGACCAATGGATTTTTAGAAATACGCATACAATTTTTTACATTCTCATCAATAACGAGAGTGTATTAAAAATGTGCGATTTTTAATATTATTTTTGTTTTAATTAGTTTTAATTAGTAAACCATATTTCTCTTTTAGTAGTGTCCATAAAATGGAACTGTTAACTTGAGTTGAAATAAAAATTATTGGACTATTTTTATAGGGTCTTATAAAATCCACCAAAAATGAAGAAGATATAAATTATTGCTGGTTGTCTTGAATTTTGTATTATTAAAAATGTTTAAACGAAACAAAATATATCACTGTTTAGTTTACTGTTTTAAAATAACATTAACAATAATAAATTGTTTAAACAATTTAAAAAGCATTAAAAAATACAGTAAAACATTTATTGTTAAACAAAAATTTTTAATACAAAATGCAATAAAATAATCAATTATTTACATCTTAATTTTTCATTTTTTTTTAATTTTCGGTGTCTTCGACCCTATAGAAAATAGTCCAATAAGTTTTATTTTAACTCAAGTCAACAGTCTTTTTTTATGGAGACTTCTGAAGAGAAATACGGTTTATTAATTTTAAAAAAGTATTAAAAATTGTATACCAAATTTACGAAAAAGACATGTTTTTCTTATGGGATTTCAATGTTAATTTTGAATGCTTTTGAGGCACAGGTAAATATTAAATAAGAAAAACTAAATAAAAAAATACGTCTCATCTTTTTTACCATAAAACACAATCAATGGGTAGCATAAAAAAATTAATTTTGTTGGCCAGCGAAATATATACATCACCATAAATTTATTATAAGAAAATTTCGCTGTTTCATTATTTTTGCTTCCTCATAGAGGAAGATCTGTTTACATTTAAAATTCTATTTTTTGGTTCAACTTGGACATTTTTTATGTAATAAAAATATTTTAGATTGAAAAACGTTTCGTTTATACCTATATATTGCAATTTTGTGATTAGTTATCAAGTCAATACAGCGAACTCACAATTTTTGTAGAAAATATTAAATTTGTTGATATCGCAACCGTGCAATTTTTAAAATATTGTTCAAACATTTTTAAAATAATGTTCAAAAGTTTTTTAAATATTGTACATTGTCTACGTTAGCGGTAGATTCTTTGAATAACGAACGATTGCGAGAAGAATTCAATTTAGCGAATGTTGAGAATAATTGTAAAAATATGCTTCTTAGGAATCAAACTTTCGTGAAATAACAGGCGTCTGTATTCGTATACAAGGGAAATATGAGTGTAAAGTGAAAAAAAGTTGAGAGCGTTCTTGGAAAGTGATGAGCAGCGATTTAGTAATCTTCTTATACAGTTATAAAGTAATTAATGTGTGATTGCACGCTTCTGGGAAAACAGAGATAGAGAGGCCATCTGTTCCGCTGTTAGAAGTTCTAATTAAATTGATTCGTTCATTGCTGCTTAGTCTCAAGGCGCGACGTTTATTTCTTTTCTGGTTATTCAAGAGATGTGGTAACCTATAGTGACACGCGGGAAATGTTCGCGACCATTACCTACGCTATGATATGTAAGAGTATATTGCCCCACGCCAAATTACGTAACAACTTGCTCCGCACTGGTTCACAACATTTTTCTACACTGCTCACCAATTAAAAATCATTTATGGTTCGTCGATTTCAACACCTCTCTTTCACTCGTTTCTTTGACATAATTCTTACTAAAAACTACCAGATAACATTGAACTTGAAATCTTCGAATTTTGTAGATTTCAAAAAAATGTATTTATTCAATATTATTTACTTACTTTTATTTATTTATTTTCTTTTACTTATTTGCCTTTACTTATTTTCATTTATTTATTTTCATTTATTTATTTACATTTATTTATTTACATTTATTTATTTACATTTATTTATTTACATTTATTTATTTACATTTATTTATTTTCTCTTATTTATTTACATTCATTTATTTTCATTAATATGCGAGCCCAGATAGGATTTCCGTTTGTTCGGATGTGGTTAACAGATTGAAATGGAATTATAAATATTGTTGCGCGCGCATCCCTATTCTGCGCGCGCAACCTAATTATATGGCAGTCCCTAGACAGCTGACCAGTAAGCAGAAATTTACCAATTATTATACGTCCGTTATTATTGAAATTAAAACTCGAAATATATCCATCACAACAAATTTTTGTTAATCTCCACGAAAACGAAGATAAGATGGTTTTAGTATTTAAGTCATTGAATTTCGACTGTTCTCTCAAAAGCTATTTCATTATTATTTAATAACTCTTTTAATTATTAAAGAAATAAAAAGTGTTCTACAGATGAATGATTCCTTGTACTTTCCTGAACAATTTAAAAAAGAAAATTATGATACGTTTGATAGAACGAGAAATGTCATTTTAATGGTTTGTTTACAAATTTTAAATCTTGTTAACTAATACACATTTTAACCCAATATTAATCGGAAATCCTATCTGGACTCGCACTTATTTATTTTCATTTATTAGTGGGTATTTATTTATTTCTCATAGAGGAAGTATTGTTTTCGTGCAAATTCGTAATTTCGATTTTTTTCGATGTAATTCGACTTCGGATGTCCAAAAATAACAATTATTTTAAATAAGTGTCCATCTGTGTGTGTGTGTGTATGTATGCATGTCACTTTAAATTTTTATAAATAACTTGAAAACCAAAATAGCTAGAAAATAATGTTTACAGAGTCATTTAGTGCCTTTCGAGGGACAAATTTTAATCGAATTTTGAATTAAATCGGTAAAGAATAAGTAAGTTTTTTTTTAATTTATGTTTTCTGAAAAAGAAAGAGTTTTTCGGCCATAAAGAAAAATTGAGCTCCAAAAAGTGGTTTTTTTTTGGGAAAAAAATATCCAAAGATGTTTTATTTCATAAATTGTTAGAGGGACATGTGACTAGCTTAAAACTAAAAAGTATGGACCTTTTCCTCAAAGGGGGCTCAAAATAAATTTTTGATTTTTCGGGAAAATGGTAAATCGTACTAAAAAAATTTTTAGACAAAAGTTACAGAGAATAAGATTCCATACATTTTGCCTCGTTGAGTCAACAACGTACTACAAAAATTGAACTAAAAGTAGGAAATTGAAAGTCAGAAACATTTTGCAAAAAATGAAGCAAAAATAAGAAAGCGCTAAAGTTCAAAATGGCGGATCCAATATGGCAGACCGAAATTACAAAAATGGTTGTTACCTTTTGTCACTTTTTTCATATTTTGTGTGTAATCTAAACTACACACGTATACCAAATTTCAGCAATCAAAGTCAATTGAGTTATTTAAATCACGTAACTAAATGAACAAGAATTTTGACAAAATTCAAGTCGAGTGTGGGACAAAAGAGCTTCTTTCGTATACAAAAATAGGCTTGTTTTTTATAAATTTAAATTTGAGGTGTATTTTTATCGTTGGACAGTCATTGAAAGCAGAGGCATTTGAGAGAAATGGCAAGGTATAATTTCTCGGCAGTTGAAGAAAATTGCTATTACTCTAACCATGAAGGTGCGTCGTGGACGGTAAGAGTAGGTCGCACGGCCAGGAAACTATCGAGCGGAAGCGGAGCGAGGTACTTGACCGTGAAAAGCACCGTAACCAGTGACGGCGTCAATCCTTTCAGTCCCCTGAGTAAATATATTCATCAATGAAACTTGACACGAGCATTTCTGGAAGAGTTTACCAGATTGATAATAAAGTTTCAAAAATCGATGTTCAGTTTTTACAATTTCAAGAAAAAAAAGGAAAAAAGTTCAATTTTTATAAAAGAAAAAAATATATTTTGTCACAAACAGAATTCGATTCTAAATGACTTCAATCAGTCCTATAGAATTGAATAATCCATACATACAATTTTTAATCAAGTGCTTTCGACTTTTTTGTTTAACTGAATGTATCCAGGGCGCAGCTAGAAAAGAAATTCGGGGGGGGGGGGTTGACATTTCGGGGGGCTTGCCCCCCCCCTGGCTACGCCTCTGGTTGTATCTACAGAAAATGCAGGGAAACGAAATCGTATAACATTTATTCTGATTTTAATAAGTATTATGTAACTTTATCTTATGAAGGAGTCGTTAGATTGCGAATTAATTGGAATGCAAACAATATTCATTGAACGTTTGATGGGAACAAAACCTAGCATTTGGCAACAATCGTGCAACGAGCAATGTTTATGTAAACTGAGAATTGAAGGTAGGTAAGCGCATGGAATCGTCGTTACATAAAAATTATGAATATTTAAAATCTTAGCAGAAACGATTATATCTCGTCTCCGACTCGTGCAGTGAACGAAAGTTATCGCATTGTAATATCATTGTAACTAAGTGTTGTTTTATATCCGAATTATCAATCCTGTAATGAGAGGATATCTCATTCTTGCCCAATTCTATTTTCTTGCATGTTCTTTAATTCAGTTGAATTTCATATGTTCACTGATATTCTTTTTATTTGCAAAAATAAAAAAAATAAAATAAATAAAAATATAAATAAAATAAATAATACTAAGAAGAAGAAGAAGAAGAAGAAGATGATGATGATGATGATGATGATGATGAAGAAGATGGAGAAGGAGGAGAAAAGGAAAAGAAAAAAGAAGAGGAAGATAATGTTGATAGTAATAATAGTTATAATAATAAGTATAATAATAATATATGTTTGTGGCGCGCTCCGAATGAAGAGATCACCTTAGAAGTAAAACATTATAGGTTACGTTTTATGACAGTTTTAACTTGATTAAAGCTTCCTTTATAATTATTGAAAACAGTTTTTCTTGATATACGTACGAAGTATTCACAAAAAATTCCTTTTGATTGCAAATAATTAAAAAACAAGCTTTAATCAAGTAAAAATTATCATCAAACATAACCTACAATTTTTTGCTTCCAAGGTCAGAGCGCATTAGATTTAATATTGTTACGTTTAACCTAATTTATTATTAGAAAATCACATTTTTGTATTTTCTTATTAAAAAACAATTGTTCTAAATCTTTTTTAAAAAGAATTATTTCCGCCCGGCAAATAATTTAGCAAAAAGTGCCAGGAATGTGATTGATGTTATCCGTGACATTATTATTTTGAAACAACTTCCTTCGCTTTTTACAATATTAGCCTACTTCCTGTTTCCTTTAGAATCACGGTCAACGGACTTCTGTCTATTCAACGCAGTTTTGGAAACAAGTGTTCATCAGCGTTTTTCATCTAAAAAATATTCCAATCTTTTGAAAAACCCTCTGCTCGCAAAATATTTATTTTTAATTAAAAAATCTGTGATTATTTAATTAACAATTTCACTATTCAACAATTTCATTATTTAACAATTTCACTATTTAATAATTCCACTATTTCAATAAGTAATAAGCTACTAATTTAATTAGCAATTTTCTACTAAAATTGCTAATTTTTCTACTAAAAATAGTTATATTCTACTAATTCATTAGTAGTTTTTACTAAAAATTGGTAAGTGTTTACAATTTTCTCATTTGCCCGACTTATAGTTTTGTTTGCCAAAACAAAGAAGGCGATTACAATTGTAATTTATCGAAGGAATCAATAAGTGGGATAAGAGGCATCACAAAAAGTAAAGTGTGCTTGAAAGAAAAAGTAAATTTCTGTTTTTTGCACTGTCTCAAAATATTTCCAACATAATTTAAACCTCCACTCTTGGTGATGTTAATATTTTTAGACGATCGATTTAGATTGGACGTGCGCTGTTGACGCTCGGTGGTTGTGTAAGGAAACGAGGGACTTAAATTATAATTGGTAGTCTCTACGCATTAATGCAAACTTGCGTTCGGCAAAAATATGTTCAATCATACATTTTTCAATATTCGTACTCTGCTAACTCAGACTAAAACGACTATGTTCAACTTCACCATTAGAAAGAAAGCTTGTAAAGATCTCGAAAATATATGACTCTATCCACTTGCAAGTAGAGGAGGTCAGCTTTTGTCAGACATGGTGTTTCTTTTCCGTTTCGTTTATTGATGTACAATAATGGTCGGGATAACAATAGCATTATTATATGCTTCAATTTCTCAATCGGTTATAATTCAATATTAACCATTATTTCTTTTATTGGCTCTTATTAATAGTTATTATTCATTTTGCTTCCTCATAGGGAAGCATTGTTTTCGGTCCGAATTTCGATTTTCTAAAAATAGTCTAAATCAACTCAATTTCATCCAAAAAGCATAAATACGACCAGATGTATGTATGTATGTATGTGTGCGCGTGTGTGTGTTATGTGTGTGTGTGGGAGGGGGGGTCGTTTTTTGTGGACTCTCTATCTTAAGAACGCTTTAACCGATTTTAATGAAATTTGGCACAGTTATTACATTCATAAAAATCAAGAAACAGGCACAAGGCATTTTAAAAATAACCAATCAACAAATTTTAAAAACACTTTTTCCTTTAACAATATGGTTCTGTTAATACATTGTTTCCTTATAAGGAAAAAATATTTTAATATATTAAAATTTCAAATAAGTAATGAAAAATTTTTATTCCTTGAATCGAAACGAATCGATTGATCTATATTTTTCAATTATTTGTGGAATTTAAAATTTAAATTATTTTTATAATTAAATTTTTAAATAAATTATACTTTTTGAATTATTAAAAAATGTTAAAGGTTGGTTTTTATAAAAAATTCATCTATAAGGAAGCAAAATGTTCATAAAATGAACATAAGATTCTACTTGTTTTATTTATTTAAATTGAATGATAAATTATTAAATTTTGTGTAATTATAATTAAATAAGTTAATTACTAATGTAAGTGAACTTTTAAAAACACTCAATATTTTATATACTTTTCCCACAAAAAACTGCGGTAACCGGTTTTGCCTCACCTTCCCCTACATCTAGTCTTTTACGAAAAATAGTCACACGGGAAAGTCAACATAAGACATAATTGATTAATATTATAATAACAATAAGGTTATTTTCATAAGCTCATTTTACTCTTTATAAAATATTCTCTACAATTTTGCTGGTTGAATTTTTTAAATCCTTTCTTGTTTTTCTATATTTAAAAAATAAACCTACTACAGTTTATATTTTCAACGATGAAAAGATAAGATGATAAGATATAGTTTCGGATTTTGGTCAAAATTGTTTGGTGATGTATAGTTAATAAAGTTTCAAGTCAAGTCCAACTTGCTAGGTTATGTAAAAAGAATATTATTTAACAAATCAAACAAACAGAACTCTAGAGAATCTTTCAAAACACAAAAACGTGAGACATGATTTTCTTATGAAAAAAAATAAAAAAATGAATGAATTCTTTTTTAAATTTCTAATTGATCCAGACGAGTGTCAAAAACGTTATAATACTCAAATTGTGGTGATTTTTTCTGGGCAATCTAATGAAAATAGAAAAATTGAAAAAAAGTTTCTGTAACACTGACACACTTGCAAGAACGTGACACATGATTTTTTCAAAAAATTGAAAATTGATGCACAATTTTATTTAAAATTCAAATTGATACAGAAAAATGTAGTGTTTTAAATATTCATAAAAATTCATCATTTCTTATACTGAATCGAATCAAAAAAAGAAAATTCAAAAAATATTTCAGGAACACTGTCCAATTTGCAAAAACGTGAGACATGATTTTCTCATGAAAAAAAAAATAAAAAAATGAATCAATCCTTTTTTAAATTTCTAATTGAACCAAACGAGTGTCAAAAACGTTATAATACTCAAATTAGGGTGCTTTTTTCTGGGGAATCAAATCGAAAAAGAAAAATTCCAAAAAAGTTTCCGGAGCACAGTCAAATTTGCAAAATCGTGAGACATGATTTTCTCATAAAAAAAATAAAAATGAATGAATTCTTTTTTAAATCTCTAATTGATCCGGACGAGTGTCAAAAACGTTATAATACTCAAATTGGGGTGCTTTTTTCTGGGGAATCGAATGGAAAAAGAAAAATTTAAATATAGTTTCCGGAACACTGTCAAATTTGCAAAAACGTGAGACATGATTTTCTCATGAAAAAAAGTTAAAAAAATAGTGTATTCTTTTTTAAATCTCTAATTGATCCGGACGAGTGTCAAAAACGTTATAATACTCAAATTGGGGTGCTTTTTTCTGGGATTTTCTTCTTAAAAAAAAAAATTAATGAATTCTTTTTTAAATTTCTAATTGATCCAGACAAGTGTCAAAGAAGTTATAATACTCAAATTTGGGTGCTTCTTTCTGGTGAATCGAATGGAAAAAGAAAAATTCTAAAAAAGTTTCCGGAACACTGTCAAATTTGCAAAAGCGTGAGACATGATTTCATACAAAAAATTGAAAATTGAAGCACAATTGTATTTAAAATTCAAATTGATACAGAAAAGTGTAGTATTTTAAATATTCATAAAAATTTATCATTTCTCATACTGAATCGAATTAAAAATAGAAAATTCATAAAAAATTTCAGGAACACTGTCCAATTTGCAAAAACGTGTGACATGATTTTCTCATGAAAAAAAAATGAATGAATTCTTTTTTAAATTTTTAATTGATCCAGACGAGTGTCAAAAACGTTATAATATTCAAATTGGGGTGCTTTTCTCTAGGGAATCGAATGGAAAAAAAAATTCAAAAAAAGTTTCCGGAAGACAGTCAAATTTGCAAAATCGTGAGACATGATTTTCTCATTAAAAAAAGAAAAAAATGATTGCATTTTTTTTAAATTTCTTATTGATCCAAACGAGTGTCAAAAACGTTATAGTATTCAAATTGGGGTGCTTTTTTCTGGGAAATCGAATGGGAAAAGAAAATTGAGGAAAAGTTTCGGGAACACTGTCAAATTTGCAAATATGTGAGACATGATATTCTCATTAAAATTATCATTTACTCCATTACTTCTTGGTGAAATATAGACCTTATATAGATCAATCGATTCGTCTCGATGCAAGGAATTTAAATTTTTCACTTATAAAATAAAATTTTTATTTGATGAAAATTTTGTGAAAAAAACCGTATTTTTTAGGAAAAAAATGTGCTCAAAAATTTTTGAATAAGTATTTCTAAAAATCTCTTCAATCATTTCTAGATTTTTATGAGTGTAATAACTCTGCCAAATTTCGTTGAAATCGGTCAAAGCGTTCTTAAGATATAGAGGCCACAAAAATGCGTGACATACACATACACACACATACACGCACACACATACATCTGGACGTTTGCTTAAAACTTTGTATATATATTTTTGGAAAATCGAAAATCGGCTCGCTTACAAGTCTTCCCTATGAGGAAGCAAACATAAAAAACTGAAAAATATTATTGAACATGGCATTTACGAGTATTTCTATTAAACACCTTATTTGGGGTTTAGATTAGAAGTTCTGGTTGTATCCCAAAGATAAATATGGCGTTTACGAGTATCTCTAATAAATGCCCTATTTGGGATTTAGAATAGTACTTCTATTCAAATCCATAGAAGGAAAAAACTTATAAAAACACACTTTCCTCAAACTAGGAAAATTGGCGAGGTACTGGTCAGAGCCTTATTTTAAATAGGGCAAAGTGGTCAATTTCTGCACGGGGCTTTGAAAAAGAACACAAAATGATAAATAAATACTGTTTATTTACAATAAATTTTGGCTGAAACTATTGTTTCTGTAAACTGTACTACTGTATCCTTGGAAATTTGTTGAAATAAATTTGAGTTTTATTTCTATTTTTTATTTAAAACTACTGTTTAGGTTATGTCATGGGGTTGGACATCTTTAACCCTTTAGCAGTCCAGCTATAATATCTTTTTTGAGCCAAAAATGTTCCAAAAAATTGTTTTTTCAAGTATTTTATTTAATGCTTTTTGGGTCTCTGAATCCAAGTCCGAAGTCAAAATTTGAAAATTTAAAATGGCGGATCCAAAATGGGGTATTCAAAATGTCGACTAATATACGACAGATTTGGTTAACAATGCTTACTTGTGGGTTTTTGGGGTAGCTGAATTCATATTCTAAGTTGATATTGAAAAATTGAAAATATTAAATACGATGAAATTTCAAATACTCGGTTGCCATTTTGGAGCCGCCATTTTGAATTTTTAAATTTCGACTTCAAATTCGGATTTAGCGACCCCAAAAGCCTTAGTATATGTTGAGACTTTAATTGTATTTCTTTGTTTAGGTTCTTCTTTTTATGATGCCCATATGTGTGTCATGATGCAGAAGTGGCACGACTGTTTTTTGCCAATATGTGTGTCACTGACTGTTAAGGGGTTAACCATGTTAGGTTCATATTTGAAATAAAGTAAACGACATTTTAAGCTTATCTGCGATTTTACTCCGTGTATAACACGGAGTGTTATATGTTTATATACATATGTGCATATATATATTTTATATATTTTTTATATTTATATTATAATATAAATATAAAACTTATATTTTTATATATGTATATATGTTTTATATATTTTCTACGATATGCATATTTTGTTGTAATATTTATGGAAAAAGGGCAATTTTATTGTAGCCCGTTTACTTACTTAATAATAATAATAATAATAATAATAATAATAATAATAATAATAATAATAATAATAATAATAATAATAATAATAATAAAATAATAATAATAATAATAATAATAATAATAATAATAATAATAATAATAATAATAAAAGTACAGAGTTACTAAAGGTCCGGGACAGAATAATCCGCTAAAAACTAAAATTATTATTTGTTTTGCTGAATATCTAATATAAAACAGTTAACAATGTACTTTTGGAGGGAGGCCAAAGTGTATCGAAATTTCTCGCAAGTGGATGGTAAACACCTAGTAAGAGAGGTGTCTCGTGCTGTGTTATGTCTTTTTGACTTGCACTCGTGCCAGTGACAACATGTGCACATTTACACGTATACGTTATGTACTTACATACGTACACTATACACTTAACTATATATATATATATATTTAATAATATTTAATATTCTGAGCAAATTGAGACCAAGAGCAATGTACTTAGAGTATGGTAAAATTTCTGCTGCAACTTGAAGAATTGTTTCACATGCTCTATTGCCTGTCTGTCCGGTAGTAAGTAGTAATATCTGCATGTAGATGTCGCTTCAAGAATGAATAAACAAAGAGTGCGGAAAGTATATCTCGTCATTCTTAAAGCCGATATCATGAGTAAACAAAGAAACCTGTGATTCATAACATATAAACTCACTGCGCATGATAATGGGGGGGGGGGGACGTTTGAAAATGCTTCAAGTCAATACATGGAAAATAAGAGAGTTGTTATGTAACATCTCGGTGTTTACTGACCTGTCGACTTATTGTTTTTAAAATTAAGGAACTATTGGTAAAATTATTTGTTGTTTTGCTTTCTCATAGAGGAAGTTCTGTTTTACACCCAAATTTTCGATTTCGAGTTATCATTATTTATTAACGTTTCTCGACCTCAGGAACCCAAAAAATATGTTTTAGAGGACTAATTCTGTGTATGTGTGTGTATGTTCTCTTGTAAGTTTCGGCGAATATTTAAGAAATTATAATAGTTAGAACCATGATTTTTTCATCAAATTATAGGTCTCGCAGATCGATCATTTATAATTATATTTTTTTCGCATTTTAGAATTTCGAAAAAATCGTTTCCTTAAATATTCTTCGCATTTTTCGAAACGTTAAAATGTAATCGTTTTATCTTTTTTTAACTATAAAAACACATCCATTGAACGTTTAATGAACCTTTTAGCCCAATTCTGTTCAAAGTTATTCGTTTTCTAAAAATTTTGAAAAAATAATTCTTTTCATATATTTTTTGCGTTTTTATAAAATGTTAAAATTTAAATATCTTATATTTTTTGAGGTTCAAACGCGAAACGATTGACCGTTTAATAAACTTTTTATCTCCATTCTATCCAAAGTTATTCAATTTTGGAAAACAAAAATTTTTGAAAATCACAATTTTTTAAAGAATTTTGTTTTAATTTGTAGTATAAACTTCAATATTTTGCCAGTTGCTGGTATGGTTGCATAAAAATTGTATCTTTTAAGTAATTTTTAAGTACTTTTAAGTAATGGGAAAAATAGACTCTTTCTTGTAACATTTTTAAAGACACTACAACGGTTAATGAGATCCAAGATGATTTTGACGAATCTACTGAACTGACGACGAAAATTTTCCGACTTTATGAATTTTTTTGTTTTCTGACAAAGAATTTAATGAAAACATTTATTGTCTTCTATACACAAGATATCAAACAATATTTACACCAAGCGAGAATTTCAAACACTTGAATATAAAAATTGTATTTATTAAAAAGTAGCATTGGAAATAATAGCCCCAGTCGATTTATTATTAAGAGATTATCAAAGAATTTAGAAATTTTACTGATTAACAATCCTTTCTTAAATTTTCCTATTTTTAATCATATAATATTTCTTATCTCCAAATTATTTTGTTTATTTGTAGTTGTCTTCTTCTGTAACAACGTTTTTTTATTTTACAGCTTTTGAACGATTCTTAGTTAATTTTTCCTGCAGGATAAATGAAAAAATGTAAAAATAACCATGCGGTTGTATTAACATTTTCCTGTGTTCTTTCAAAGTAATTTTTTGTACTTCTTCAGTGGCTTTTTAACATTTACATTGTTTTGAACAAATGTTATTTAGTTTCTCCTTTTTTCCATCTTTTTTACTTCTCAAAGATTTGCATTTGTTTCAAATTTTTATTGTTAATATTGTCTTATTTTTTGTACTCCTTATAGTAATATCGTTCAATTGTTCAAGTTTCTTGAATTTTTGTGTTTAGTTCTCTTTACTATGAAATTATTCTTTCAAATATTCATAAATAATAAGCTAAGAAGTTTTAGCAATTTAAGAATTTTTGTTATTGTGGTTTTTATTACTTTTTACTCTTTAAATTTTTACTTCAGCTTTTAAATTTTTTGTCTTTTTAAAGAAATATCGTACTTTTAGAATTATTTTCTTTTTTTGTGTAAGTTCAATTTCCTAATTTAAAAATATATTTTGAAAAAATTCAAAAAATATTTGTTAGTTACTTTCTATTATAACGCCAATTTCTCCATAATCTTAATTAATTGCCTTTAATTATTCATGAATTTTTATTTACTTTTAGAATAGAATTACCTTTATTTTTTATTTTTCTATATATCTTATTAACTTTTACCCTTTTCAATTTTCTTATCTGTTTTAAGTTTTTTCATTTTATTCTTTTTAATTCTTGTTTATTTTACTTGCTATTTGTTTTTATTGCTAATATTTTTAATTGTTTATTCTTTCTTCCTTTTTTCTTTAGTCATTTTTCTCTTATAATTCAATTGTTTTGAATTTTTTATTACCTACTTTTGCAATAATTTTCTAAGCAAATTTAATTGTCCTTTTTTAAAAAAACTACTAAAGAAATATAAAATTTAAATTTTAATATTTTTAATATTTTTATCAATGTTTGATTGATTGTTTAAGAAGTTTTTCTTTACAATCTCCACGTTTTTTTTCTTTTGTCATTTTGTGTAGATTTTAATTATTTTCTATATTTTTTTTCACTTTTTGAGTTTCTGTTAATTTATTTTTCGATTTCTTCAGTTTAAACTAATTCTCTTGAACTTGCAAACGTAGTTTTCAATTTTAAAAATATTCCTGCACTTTTATGTAACTTTATATGACTGTAAATTGTGAAATAAATTAAAAAAGAATACTAAAGTATTCTTCATTAAAGTATTTATTCGCCAAGGTATTCTTCTAAATAACTTTCTCAAATTTGCACCGTACTTTTTATACATATTCTTCAAGTAATTTTTGAACTATTTTTTTTACTTATTTGTATTTTAATCTACACTGAAAAAACTAAAGTGATTACTAGTGTCAATTTAGTAAAATTAACCTTAGAAACTGGTAAAACTAACCACTTGGTTAGTTAATTTAACCTGAAATTTCAGTGTACTTTTGCAATTTTTAAGTTAATGTAACTTTTATTTCTTAAACAGCAAAATAATTAAGATGTTTTGATTGATGTTTAAGATGTTTTGATCGATGTTTAAGATGTTTTGATTTTTAGATCCTACTTTTTTTTCTGAAAATTAGTTTTAAAAATTACTTATTTGATACTTTTTTTAATCTCTCTGCCTGGGATCATTAAAGATGACAATTTTCTCTTGTATTTTATATTAAATGAAATTTCGGTAGGATAAATGACTATAAAACGATAGTGACAATCTTAACCTAAAAATACACCCAGATGATGCATTATTTTGAAATTTATCTAGGATATGGAGTGAGAGCGGAGAATGGGCGGAAATGTAATCTCGTGGTCAGATATAGTGAGTTTGAAAAAAAACGGTTATTGCGGAGTAAGTGAGGCTCGTGCGGTAGTTATCGCGTATATTGCAGTTGTAGCCGGGACGAAGCGATGCGTCGGATGAGACGTCATCAGCAAACAGCGTAGCGTTACGTAAAGGTCGGTCACCCGGCCACGCTACTTTCTGCACAGTCGCAAGTCTCCAAGTAGCAAAGCGCACAATACAGGCGTGTGTACATATGCAACCAAGTGCACGTCTGCATCCTCATACAGCAGTACCCACTATTAACTCGTCTCAGGAACGCAATTTTTTTATCCAACCAAGGTCGACTCCTCATCTTCTATCACTTAAGATACCACAAGGCATAAACAAAAAGAATTAAAAACCGTTAAAGATTCAGAAAATAATTACTTTGTAACAAACGGAATAATTAGATTAAAATGGATTTGTTCACGGTGCTCTAGAAGGAGTGTATGATAAAAATGGGTATAAAAAGTACAATAAGTGCGGGTTACATTTCCTTTTTCCAAGATTGCATAATTTTCATTTTTTAATTAATAACTTATGCTATTTATTAAATCAAAAGGATACGCTGAATTCTATGTGAAGGGATAATTCGCTATCGAAAATATATTATAAATATATGTGTATTCTGATTCATAATTATGTATAGTAAAATGAAAATTATGCTATATCTTGAGAAAAGGAAATGTTACGATTTTTGTTCATCGGTAAAGAAGTGGAATGTACTTTTTATACCCATTTTTATAATGCATATTACTCCTTCTATAGAACACCGTGTGGTCTTCATGCAAAACGGGGTTTCTACAATTTTTTCTTCACAAAATTACATGAGTTTTCCATGATTTCCATAAGAAAAATAAAAAAATTTCCATGATATTCCGCCTTTGAAAAATAAATTTTTCAATGTTTTGTAAGTATTAGAATTACTTTTGAAATAATGAAACTTTTTGCTATGAGTCTTATTACAAAAATAATTTTCTATAGAATTTTAATTACTCAAGTTCATTATTTTTAATTTTAAAACCAGTTTAGGTATTTTAAAGTGTTTTTAAATATTTTGAAGAAGTATTTTAACTACTTTGCACTATTTTAAAGTATCTTTAAATATTTTGAAGTTTTTTAAAGTAATATAAAGTATTTTTAAGAGTTTTAAAGTGTTTTAATGCATTTTAAAGTAATTTCAAGTATATTTAATTATTTTATATTTTCTCATTTTTACGGATATGAACCCTTAATACATTTTAAGTGAAAAATAGTTGTAAATAATCACCACTATGTTATAAATAAGTAATTAAACTAAATGGCATCGTCATCAATACTATTCGGTGCTTTTAAATATTTTGAAATATTTGGAAATATTTTAAAAACATTTTAAGCGTGCACAGTAATTTGTGCATTCTACAAATCGGCGTTGCATTTTTCATAGAAAATTCTTTTTCGTAGGATAATTCATTTTCTAGGATAATTCACTTTTCTAGGATTTTTTTTTTGCTAAAAAATGATGAAGAATAGTCTGAATTTTTAGATGCTGTTGTTTGATAGACGAAGCAGAAAAAGATAGATAACGTTTTCAAATGTTAATAGTTTTATGAGATCCCAGTAAACTATATATGTTTACCTTTAAGAACGCATCAATAGGAATGAAATTGATTTAATTAAACTTTTATTCTGAGACATTGACAAGAGGGAAAACTAGGTTACGTTAAAAAATAGGCTTGTCGCAAAAAGTACTTAATTGTTTATTTTTATTTTCTCAATGTCACGAATTATATGTAGAAATATTATATTTCGTAAATATTTTCTTGAATAAAAAAACAATGGTAAAAAATCCATTTTACAAAAATTCAGTTTCCAAAAACAAAAATGTTACACTAAGAAACATTTCTTAATACATCAATAAAATTCTAGATTCATCATTTTTATCTTCTCTTAAAATTTAAGACTTCCATCTCAATTTCAATTTATGCAAATTTCAATTTTTTTAAATTTTAAAACTTTTATTAATCTAGAACACTTTTTGTTCCATTTTTTTTTTGTTCGAGAAAAGACATTGGCAATTAAATCATTAGTGTTCTTTATTGTTAAACAAATCTCCACAACAAACGCCGAATTCAAATCTGATGTCAAAAATTGAAAATGGCGGATCCAAAATATAGAAATTTAGTAGTAGAAATTTATTAAAGTTCGACGTATTTGATTAATAATACTTACTTTTTGGTCGCTGAATGCGAATTTTTGTTCGAAATGAAAAAACCAAATTGGTGAAAATTGTTTTCATTAATTTGACACGTAATATAATGAATATAAAATGCTTATACTCGGGGGGTTCTGAAGTCGCTAAGTACGAATTTTTTGGCAAAATTAAAGAATTCAAAATGGCGGATGCAAAATATTGTCCATAATTTTTAAAAATTTGTCCCATTGATTTGAAACTTTTAGCCAAAGTTTACCTTTAGAATCTATAGTCGCAATAGATTAACAAAGGTATACCTACCGTTATTTTGCATCTTAATTTTCTGAAAATTTGTAATTTGTTTGTTCAAATGTAAAAAGAAGAAAAAATTTCCAATAAAATTAAACGAAAAAAACTTAAAAAAGTAATGACATTAATTTTTATTAATCATTTGTTTTCTTTAAGTTATTACTTATCATTTTTATTTGACTGAACTTTATTTCTATCTTGTTTGCGACGAAGTGTAACTTACATTATTGAATAAATAATATGCTCTTGAATTCTTTATAATATGAGTATAGTGCGAAAACTTTTCAGTGAGTTACAAATATCACTCACGATAGCACTTATTTATTATTTTACCGTGTGTGGCTTAAACGTTGATTGATCGGTAGAGACAGAATGTTAATTCCAGTAACCAAGAAATGCAAATATAGGTTATAAAAAAAAATTGTCAAATGTCAGTAATGACATTTGATAATAATGAATAATGATAATAATGATGATAATGAAATAGTAATGAATATATAATCTATAAGACTTCTATAACAGAACTCAAAGGAATTGCATGGAAAAAGAGTTTTTCGCTGTAGCAGCTAAAAGTTTGCTATTATGGCTACACAAATTTTGAAATATAATTTCATTTCAGCGAAATTTTCTTCCTGTCAGTGCTAAACTTTGTTAGCAAAAAGGTATTTGTTGTGGATGCTAATTTTTATTTGGACGTAGCTTAAAAGTTTCTCTGTCTATTTCAAAACAATTTTACACTGTAGAATCGAATTTGCTTGAACAAATTGTTAAGCCATTTAGCTACAAAATCTCTACGAAATTTCCATGGAGTTTTTATAGAAGTTTGATTTTATACTTCAGTTTTAGTTATGCTCAAAAAGTCAGTAATAGCTCATTTTGAATCTTATACTATTTTTAATTACAATAATTAATTACTATTTTACATATTCAAATTCTTTTTTTGTTATTACAGTTTATTTATTGAGCAATAAAAAATTGATTTTTTTGAGTTTCACTAAAACTTGAACTGCTTTTGCAAAAATGCTCGCACAATATGTTATCGATATAATCATTCGAAAGCTTAAATTAAAACCTTTAAAGCACTTCTTTTGAAATTTGCAATGATTTTTAACAAAAATATGAAGTTATTTATTTAAAAAATTACATTCTTTTCAATTGTTTCCAATGTAGAAATTATTTTGTGAAAAAAATGGATAAGAAAAATAATGTTATGCGAAATGAAATTTTAAATGGCGAATATAGTAAAAAATTGTTATTTGATTTATCAATTCTTGGTATAATATGGACTTTATACAGATCAATCGATTAGTCCAGATCCAAGGAATGAAATTCTTTCGTGTCTTACTTTGGATTTTAATTAGGAAAAAAATCTTATGCAAAAGAATTGTATTTTCTGAAAACAAATGGTCCCAAAAATTTTTGAATGAGTGTTTCTAAAAATACCTGCATATCAAATCTTAGTAATTATGAGTATCATAGTCCCACCAAATTTCATTAAAATCGGTCAAAAGATTCTCGAGATATTCTAGGGACAAAAAAGGGTGACAGACACATACACACATACATCTGGACGTTGGCTCCAGACTTCGAATTTAAGCTTTTTAGGTGAAATCATTTGTCGAGCTATTTTTGGGAAATTGGTAAAATCTTGACGATTACAATTATTCGAGGAAGCGAAAATAAAATAAACTGAAATTAAATGAAAATAGATAAAATCAAATAAGTAGAATCTTTGGAAAATGTCTATAGATTTTCTAATGAATTTCTATATAAGTTCCATGAAACTGTAAGTGACTAATTCAGCCAAAAAATCCTTAGTATCATTCTATAGAATCTTCTCACCTGGGAAAAATAATCAGGCTAATCAGACTCATGGGAATTTTGGCTTGAAGACAAGAATGCTTCACATTGAAGAGCAGAGATTCGATTTCTTGGAATGAATCCACAAAGTATCAGGATTCTTCAACTTGAAATTTATTAGGGTTTCTGTAAACGAGCAGAAGAAGCATGATGTTTCAAGTAGAAAATTAGAGGAAAGTTGAAATATATTTGTTGTTAAACTATCCTCATTGTGCTTCGCTCAACTGGTCTTTGAGTGGGCAACAGACTCTAGGGTGCGGAGGCAATGACATTGCTCACAATGCCAGGATGAACTCTGCGTCATCCGTTGACGTTGCCATTCACCTCTTCCATTCCACATCAAGAACCAAACAGCATTTTTCTTTTTTCAAAAATCATTCTTCCACAACAATGTCTTTATATACTTCTGTTTGCTAAAATTTTTGAACGACTATTTAAAAATTCTTGTCACTTCAAATTCATTTTTACATTCTCATAAAAAATGAGAGTGCATTTTTTAATTTGAAACTAAAAATGTATGTGCTGAATTGGGCCTAAGTTCTTTTAAAAATTCAAAAACAAAGTAAAAAAGATGTAAACAAGTTGTTGAAAAAATTATCAAAATGCTAGTGATTTTTAAAAAAATTTATATAATGAGAAATGATGATGGTATTTTTGTAATTTTCTCTCATGTAAAATGCTGACGTGATAACAAACATCACTGCAAAAACAGGTGTCTTGATTTAGGACGTTTAGGTGCACTGAGAGAAAAGAATTACTGAAACAAGAATAAAAATATACTTACAACTTATTCTTGTTTCAAGAATATTTTCGATTCGTTATAAGAATTTTTATGCC
>WNHD01003577.1:0-13010 GCA_011057455.1 Ganaspis sp. Gsp50
AACGAAAAGAAAACTTTCTTTATGGGAAGCTGTAAACGAAATTATACTAGATATTACATTTCTCCTGAGGTTGCTTTTATTTAAAGAAATCAGTTATGGCGATGTGAAAATATACAAAATTTAGAAAGACTTAAATTAGACTAAATTATATTTTAAAAAAAGACAATAAAAGTTTTGTTTCAGTCAAAAAGTATTTGAAGACATTGCAAATATCAATTGATTTATGCAATAACAGTTTAGGCGCGCGAACTTTTTTTTCTACTTACGGTATTGGTCAGACAATGTACAAGTTTACGTGTTTCATCTGACCAATACTGTAAGTAGAAAATGAAAATTTCACTCGCCTTTATAATAACGTTTTTGACACTTGTTTGATTATTATGAATTTTAAAAAAATGTATAATGTTTTACTGTATGGGACCCCTCAGTTGTGAAAGAATGAGACTATTATTCTTGTCCTATGTTATTAATATTTTAAATTCACAAGTTTTTTATCCAAGACTCGAGAGGAATAAATATTTATTTTAATTTCTTTCTTTCGTTTAATTTTCTTTAGCTCACATTCACTCGATAAATTTTTGTTTTCATTTTATCGGTTAGTCATTTTCTCATAAGAATTCAGCAATCAATTTTACTCAAATGTAAAAAATGCATTTCTTATTGGAGTCGTATAATATTTATCAGGATACATATAATCATGCACACGTTTGATGTTCTTTCTAGGACATATTTGACGGGAGACAAGTGCAGTAATTGAAACGATTCAAAACACTTGTTTGATTTCCGTCACTTGACGACATTGACAAGGATTCTCAGTCCTCGTGTCATGAATATAACTTGAATGTCAACTGTTATCGTTGATACACTTTACAAAACGTGCATTTTAATGCAAAAGACCGGTTTGATGAGTCGTCCTCATGTCTGTGGTCAAAAATATTTTTTACGAGATTGATAAGTAGATATAGGATATATATATAAGGATTCGAGAATAATAAGTCCTTGAGATTAGAAATTTCTTTCCAGTCAATGATTCCTTTGGCATTAATTAATAAGGATTTTGTACGATACTTAATCGATGTTTTCGTTTCTTTTTGAAGTTTTCTTCTAGATGAATAATCTTCTCCTAAATATACTTTTAGAAAACTTGTTGCCATTGCCTGTTTGAAAAAAGTTATTGCCATGAGAGAAGCCTGTTTGAAAAGTGGGATGAAAAGAACTCTTAAAGTTGCGAAATGATAAATAATGGTAAATAAGTATTATACTGATAAGTATTTGAGAAATGACAATTTTAAGCTTCTTGTTTAGCATGTAAGGATGGGTTTGGTAATTATAGTTCTAGGTTTATATCTGAAATTATCTATGAATAAATGGGACGCCCATTCGAAAGACCAAAGTTGTTGATGATAAAACTTATAGAGAATTGATAGGTGTCGATAGACAGGTTGGAAAGTTATTGCGAAAAGAAATAGTCGCTGGTCGAGGTTCGCGCATATTATTTCTTAGATATTCTATCTACAAAAAAGCGTAGGCTCGATATTTAAATATTTGATAGAATAAGCCTTTTTACGCCTTTTTTAGAGCATGAATTGATTACTTTTATTATTATGATTACTTTTATTATCATGATTATTTTTATTATTATTATTATTATTATTATTATTATTAACAATATAGAAGGAGTTGGTGCAAGAAAATATTTATTTTAAAATTTTTTCCCAGACCTTTATTATTATTATTTACAAGCCATAGACATCGTTTCATTACAATTTACAATATTAATTTACAAATTACAATTAATTGAACATAATGTAAAGAAAAGAAATACGGATGTTATTTTGAAACGGAGTGCATAAAGAAGATTAAGAGGTGTCAGTAAAAAGGTGTATACAAAGCAGTTTACATTAATTGTTGCTCAATTGACAAGTGAAAAGGAACTCATTGCAATTGGCACTACAATAGGCTCTTGTCAATTGCAATGTAAGCCAAACGGACGTTAAGAATAGATCCACATCTACAACTAGCTCCAGAATTAAAAAGAAAAAAAAACATTTTGTGGACATTTTTCGTTCTCATCATTTTTAACTTCTCAATTTTCCCATAATAGAAATATTAAAAATATATCTGCGATATTAATTATTCTTAATCAGATCTGTTGCAATTTTTCTTTTGCTCGCAAACGTTTTAAATTCTTTACATTATATTTGCAAGAATAATCACATTGCAAAAATAATTACATTGCAAAAAAAGGATAAAAGCAGGAGATGTAGATAAATATGTAAATGCAAAATGTGAATAAATAACGATTGTTGCTCAATTGGAATTTCTTGAACTCATCAAGATGAATTTTGTAAAAATTTTCACTTTCATGAAAGTGAAATTGCGATGGGTATCGGATTTGCTTCAATTTATATGCAAATGTTGTTAGAAGCAAGCAATCAAGTGTAACTAAAGTTTGTTAATGAAAACGAAAGAATCTCATTAATCATTGACCTCCAGCAGGAGCACTAATTGGCAATTCGGTGGCAAAATGTAGTTATTTAGTTTTTATGTTTATTACATTCTTTTTCACGTATTAATTATTCACTTGTGATTACCGAGTGTTAATTTCTTTTTTTTACCAAGCGTGAATTTTTTTTTGCAACCAAATTTAAACTTATTTTTTGTAACCAAATTTAAATATCCTTTTCATAACTAAATTTAAATTTCTTTCTTTTTACCAACTTTAAATTTCCTTTTCTTAACCAAGTTTAAATTTATTTTTCTTTTAACCCAATGTAAATTTCATTTTTTTACCAACTTTAAATTAATATACGCAGTCCAGTCTTCAGAAAGAGTGCACAAAAGACTAAATTATTTTCTATAACTCAATCTTGGCCCATGCTATCCAATATTCTTGCACGACAGATCAATTACCGTATTCCGAACTTGCCGATGTTGCGTTCTCTTTATAAGTTCCCATGATATTACCAGTAATCAACCTTGATCTATATTTTTCAAATGAAACAAGCGAATTTTTCTGTTTTTATGAATTTTACTTATTCTAGATCTTCACTTTATAGTTCTTAGTTTATTTTCGTAACGTCATCATACGAGCATATTAAGATCCACTAGAAAAAATTTGTATTTTAGTATTGGTTCAAAATAACACGAAACGGATTTGAACAAAAAAAATTTCTGTGTCGTAATATTATGTTAATACTAATTTTTATTGAACCTTGAACCTTTTGGCCCGAAAATGAACTTGGTGTGTTCAAATAAGTTAATATTATCTCAAGATCGTGATGTTAGCTTCTTAAGATCGTGATGTTAGTGTCTTTAGAAACGTTAGCATCTTTAGGAACGTTAGCATCTTTAGAAATGTTAGTATCTTTAGAAATGTTAGTATCTTTAGATCGTGATGTTAACATCTTTAGCTCGTAATACATCAACAATGTCCGAGACAATATATCTTTAGATCGTAAAGCGTATCAACAAGACTTTTAGATCGCATTGCAGCAGGATCTTGTTCTAAAGGATTAAAATTTTCCAAGCCTGAAACAAGATGAGAATATTAATTTTATGCGCATAAAGGAAGTAAAATTTCCTTATCAATTTGCATTTACAGTGTTGCGAAACGATTAAACCAAAACGACACTCCTATTTTGAGTGAACGTATGCGTTAACGCACATGCTTTGCAAACACGTCGTTATTATTTCCATTGTTGTCTTCTCTCCTTTTGTACTTTCTCTCTTTCTCTCTCTCTCTCTCTGGTGTACCATTGTTTCAGAACTATGGTACCGCATTGTTCCGCGCCATCCCTTTATTTATGGGACAGCCTGTGAGATACAGTTTGTGTGCTAAAAATTCTTCTTTTGGTTACTGAAGATCAAAATCATTCTCCCTTGTTATCTGCATTGCAACTCGTTGCATTTGTGACCTAAGATAGGAGAAATTTCTAGTCATTTTTAAGATTGCCTTCCTTGTATACAGGATGTATATTTGAAGATGTATTATTATGAATATGCAGTGAGCATTATTGTGTACAAAATACATGTTCAATTGAACATGTATAATAATGCTCGTGTTCATATTTCTTATTTATTAACGTGTCATTACTTAGTCGTAAAATAATTGGAAATGTGAGAATACTTTCGGTATAATGTTTATAATTTTAAAAGTCTGTAATTGTATACTTTTACGATCAACGTGCATACCGTACAATAGGGAATTGTGAATGGACTCGGATTGTAAAGAAAATGTGATGTCATCGCAATTTCGTAAGACAAGTTTGTACGCTTCAGGACTTTTTCAATGGATAAGCCCGCATTATATACACACATTATAACACACTGTCGTGTATACACACATTATAATACATTCTTTGTGTTGAGCACGAAGATGTTTAAAATTCCCTATTTAGCACTTTATTCTGTGATTTCTAGAGTTTGCAAACATTCATCGTTTCAATAAGTTCATTTTTGTTGAATCGATTTATTGTAGTGATTAAAACTGCTTCTTTGTACACACGAAGGAATATACTTAATTTATTGCTTCCTCGTAGAGGAAGTTTTGTTTTTTATTATTTATATTTATTTATTAGATTATTATTGATTTATTTATTAGATTATTATTTGTTTATTAGATTATTATTGATTTATTTATTAAATTATTATTTATTTATTAGATTAATATTGATTTATTTATTAGATTTGATTAAAAACAAAATATTTTTTTTGTTCCGCAACTTTTGAGAGATTAAATTTTGTACATAGATTGTAACAATCGTCTATTTTTTGCATCTCAATTTTTGAAGCAAACACCAAATGGATAAAAAATATTCACAGGCTGTTGCTTTAAACAATTCTTGATTTTATGTTTTCAAAGCAGTTTTTAAGTTTTTAGGCATGAAAGAAAATACAATTCAAAGTATAATAGTATAAAGCAAAGTATTATAGAATAAAGCAGAGTTTAATAGAAAATTGCTTATTTCGTGTATACATAATATACCTACAAATTTTGCAATATTCCTTGTCTTTGCAATTTTTCTATCGTCACAGTTTCTCTATATCTTTAAAAATTCCCTGAAGCGAAAAAAACAACTTTTGTCACGAAAATAGTGTTTGTGAGTGAAGTCACGATTAAATGCAAATTTTCCTCGACATGTAGTTTCTTTAAATGTGCAAAAGAACACTGTCTGAATTTTCTCGTGTAAATTGTGTCTCTTTGCGTGCATGAGAAATGAAATCAGAGATTGCGTAAGTGCTATTCCTGCATCTGAAAGAAGCCCTTATGTAATTACATCGGACTTTTCAGACATGTGAGTGGTAATGAAGTCTCTCGTTAATTACGGTCTTTCAACCAAATAGTCTTTTTAAGAATCCCTCGACGATTACTTCATAGCCCAATGCAAAAACAATTCACTCTGTTAAGAAAAATAATAATCCCTGTGGTGTAGAATATCAGAAACGTGCAAAATAGGATGTAAATAAACTTTCCATTTTCTAGCTTTGGAATTTTTGAACTTATTTTCTTACTTTTACATTTTCGAAGTTTTCCACTTTTTTAAAAAATGTTTAAAATGCATTTTTACGTGACGATTGTTTCGTAAATTTTTATATTTGATGTACTTTTTAAAAAGACTACTTATCGTTTAATCTTGTTTTATCTTGCTTTTATCAAACGCTATAAAATTTAAGTATCAGTTGATCTTTCGTTAATGCTCAATAAACGAAATGATACGAGAATCGTTTAGTCGCAATGTTGAAGAATGTATATGTGTGTTAAAGAATATGTGTTTTAAAGAATTAATGTATGTTTTGTGGATTTTCATGGAATTTTCTGAGAAAAGCAGACAAACGCCAAGAGGCAAATGTTACGCAAACTTAACACGTTATCGAAAAATCAAGTATATAATGATAATTTTATTATTCGTGTAAAGTCAATAAATTATTCTGTAAAGATTTCGTCACGCGCGCGCGCTCACCACCACGTGATTGAAACCCTTAATTCTGAATTCCGTATTTTATAGATCAGGAATGCAAGATTGATTGGGAAAAATGCCCTTTTTATTTCTAATTTATGTGTAGAGTTAACAGTAATATGTATGTAACGATCGTGGTAAATTGGCAATATTCCTTTGAATAATTTTTTTTATATTGTGCATCTAGTAATTAGAACAGGTTGTACATGGTTATAACTGGTATATCAAACGATCAACAATAATAGTTACGGTCCAAGCCATTTTACGATGGCCGAGGTGCTTCAATTTACTTCTCAACAACGACTTGGAGACTAGTTCTTACACTTCCGCAGTGCTAGATCATTTAACTTTTATTAATTATACCTTCAACAACAACTTTCAAAAGTTTTAATCAAAGAGCTATAAAACGCGGAAAATTGTTTCCTTAATATTAAAGCAGAAATCACTAAACTAATCAGTAAACTCAATCACTGACTATAATCACTTCGGTCCCTTTCATCTAAACTTAACAATTTGCATATCATTTTTAATTGTACAGAAAAGAATTGGTTCAAATCCGTTTCGTGTTAATTTTATTTTTTTCGTGTAAATAGACGGTTGCGCCCTCTCACTGGGTTTATATTTGTTTCGTATTCTTTTAACACGATTTTAGTGTTAAAATAGCACTTAATCTTTTCTAGGGTTTTAAAGTTGATAAAATAATGTTAGATTCTCGCTCGCATAGTTTTTAAAATTCCTGTTCTTATTTAGTTGTAAATTCCAGAAACCGTGTAAATTTTCACCTTGAAAGGTAATAGAATTATCTTTATTACTTTGTGTTTATCTTATGTATAACTGTCGTGCAATTATAAAATCGATAATTACTTTAATTACTACTTCCTTCTCGGAAGAAAAGAACGGTTTGGTAAGATGGCACGCGAATTCGTTACACATTGGCACACGCTTATCTAAACAAGGCTGATAGTTTGCCTTCCTTGAGAACCAAGGATGAGAACAAGTTTCATGGAATTTGCTTTATCTAACAAATTATTACTCCAATGTATAATCCAATTTAGCTAATTGATTCTGATGCAAGCACTTCTTGTCTAAAAATCTATAATCCTGAATATATATATAGTATTTTTAAATATTGACATATGCTGCAATAAATAAAATAATACACAATAATTATTTTATTTATTATCAGCATGTTAATAATCTTAATATATCTTTTTTAATTCAAAAATATTTTCCATATAGATATCTTTTTATATCTATATGGAACTATATTTTATACTTTAAATTTTGTTTTTTTAATTTTGAAACTACGGAAATAATTAATAAACTGCAGCGTCTTGAAAAACTTTGAAAATGATTAAAGTTAATTGCTTGTTGAGATAAGCTGGATAAGTGAAATAAAGGACGATTTTGCTGGTTGTAATTTATTACGAAGGATCGTTGCTTTTACTTGAAGAAAATTGCCCTGATAACTTTAGCGAGATGAAAGATTGCTTTTCCGTTATCGCATAAAAGAGTCCAAGTTTCTGGCATTCTCGACATTATTATACGTGCTAAATGATACGTAAAAGATAGATTTTCAATAACAGTTATAAAGTATACAAAGATATTTACACTGATAAGACACGCAATTTTAAATCCTTACGCCTTTTACAGTTTTGAAATTACATATTGATGTGTAATGATAAATATTGCAGAGTAACAGTAAACGCTTTTTACTTTGCATACATAGTAATAAAGATTTTTCAAGTCACTTATAATTTTTGAAATTGTGTACATGATTTTGTAGGTTGCGTATATAGTTTATCAAGTCGCGTAAAGTTTATCAAGTCCCGTAACGTTTCTCAAGTCGCATATAATTTTTCAAGTCGCATATCGTTTTTCAAGTCGCATATAATTTTTCAAGTCGCATATATAGTTTTTCAAGTAGCGTGTAATTTTCGCATATAATTTTCAAAATCGCGATGCTTGAAAAATTAGGAAGGAACATATTACATATGAGGATAGTACATATTAGTGAGTTTATATAGGGACATGTATAAAAGAGTGGACTCGATCTTGATGGGAGAGCGTGTTGAGACATTGGTGGACATTTATGCGAACACGTGCGCCTTGATTGCAGAAAATACGTATGGTATTGGTGTGTATGGATGCAAATGAGTGCTTATGTGTATATGTATATGAACTGAGATGAGATGTACAGCTCGAGGCTTCGGCCTTCCTAAATTCCAGTATATCCCGTTACTCCACCTGTCCGGAAGTGCCGCGAAATTATTGTCCATGTCTCGCATTGCTGGCACACGCCACTTTCTGACCAAAGAAATTATTCTGGGCCATATAATCGCCATGAATGGACTTGGCGCGAGAAACTACGTATATAGAGTCGTTAAGTGTTAAACAAACGCAGAACCTCAACTTTACATTCAATTAAGCTAATTTCTTGGATGCAATGCTGATTAAGCCCGTTATTCTAGGTCTAAGTCTAGAAAAGGTCGACTTGGACAAACAAGTCTTTTTCTTAATTATTATCGTTAAGAGTAATTAGATAGAGACTTTCTTTTAATAAATAGATGAAGGGTTTGTTTTTGTAATTTGATAAAGACTTTATTTTAATAATTATGGATAATAAGATTTGGATTTAAGAATTGGGTAAAGATTTTGTTTTAACAACTGGATAAACATTTTGTTTTAAAGATTTTGTTTTACCAATTGGATAGACATTTAGTTTTATAACAATTTCATAGTCATTTTGTTTTAATGACACAGTTTGCTTAAAAGTATCAAATTTATATCAAAAATTCCAAATTGATGAGAAGATTTTGTAATAAATTTGATAGTTTTGGCATCAAGTTGATACTTTCAAAAAAAAAGTGTAATTAGATAAAGTCGTTGTTCTAATAATTACAGTTTACTTAAAAGTATCAAAATGATAAAGATTTTGTAATCAATTTCATAAGTTTGGCTTCAAGTTGATATTTTTTTATATCAGTTGATACTTTTAGAATAAAGGCGTAATTAGATAAAGTCTTTGTTTTAATAATTAGATAAAGACTTTGTTTTAATAGTTAGATAAAAACATTGTCCTAATAATTTTTGTTTTAATAATTACAAAATAAATTTGCTTTAATAATAAGATAATAATTTTGTTCTAATAACAAGATTTTAATTAGGCGTTAATAATAATATAATAATTTTGTTTTAATAAGCAGATAATAATTTGTTTTATAAATAGATATAAATAGTTTATAAATAGATAATAATTATAGTCACTAACGACAAAATAGAATTGCGGCTAATTTATCGTAACGATAGAAATGTTATAACTATACAACCAAAAATATTTTCGAAAAAGGTTAAAAAAACTGGCTAAATGATAAATGACGAAACAAAACAATTTTTCACATTTAATCACATTTAAAGAAAACTAGAAAAATAATCCTAGTTTTCTAAACAATAGTCCTAAAAATATGACATTATTTTTCTTGAAAGTGATAAAAATAGGATAACTATTATTATTATAGTGATTATAATTATTATTTTATTTTACGGGAATGTAAAAATGAAAAGTTATGGTGAAATTAAAATTAAAAGGTGATTATTTTAGTGTTTTTAAATTTCTTGAACACTTTTCCGTAGCGCTAACGACACTAGCAAATTATACGTTTGTAGCTGCGCCCTTGACTTGTAAAAAAATATACGAGCTCATCCGCGTCAAAGAAAGAGGCTACTTTTAGAAATAACAGCGTAAAAGGTTTATTGATCCAAAAAATTAAATAGTAGAATACCGATGCAAGAAAATTTAACTCCCGTTTGTAAATTGTTTTGCACAAGTTTCCCGAATAATAATTTAATGATAATAATTATTCCCGAAAAGTTATTAAAATGTTATTTGTGGAAAACTAGTTTTTAATAACAGTTGTGGTAATTGTCATCTATCAAATCAAAATAGCTACTATTTTTTTTAATTTTCATCGTAAAATTGTTTCTTATTACCATAATTATGAACTTAGTGTTTACTTTTCAAGCTTTATTGAATATTAAATAAAATTAATAAACATTCTTTAAATTTTTAAATAATCCGAAGATGAAAACATTTATGCATAATTCTCGAAGAATACATAATTAATATATTTTTCACATTTTTGCACATGTGTGTTTTTATAACAACAAAAAGGTGTGTATTATTTTTCCGCTCGGATGAGTTTAAAAGAAAAAAAAAAAAGAAAATGAAGAGAAAACACTGAAATGGAAATAAATGATAGAAAAATAAAGTAGAGAGCATAAAACTGATTATTGGCATAAGAATAGTATTTTTAATTAAGAGTAAGTCAATTAAAGTAAAATTATGTTTGTTGCAGGAGGCATTCCAAAGGCGAGGATTCAGGACAGCATGGATTGAATGTAGGAAGTCTTTTTAAGGTATTTACCTATACAGATTTATATTTATACTCTTATACAAAAGCCGTCGCTCGTAAAATTCTTCGCAAGAAATAGAAAATAAGCAATAAATATGTTTATTAGAAATTATGAATTTTACGTTATATTACTGGAATGATGGCAAAGTCTCAGGGTTGATTCGATTAATACGTTCACTGCTGGCAACACTTTCAATGCAAATCTTGTGTTTTGCAATCAACACGCTATCGGACGAGTTTTCTTGCGGATTTTAATGACATTACTAATTACGTCGCCTTTTAATATCACGCAATGCTTATACATCAATATAAACTCTCAATATTACTATTTATTTATTTATTTATTTATTTTTTCTTTCTGTTGTCTTTTTGTCATTCTTTCTTTCTCTCTAAATCTGAATAAGTGAGATCTACTTATTTTTAAGTCAAAAGTCTTCCACTTATTTCAATAAATGAAATTTTCACTTATTTTCGTATTAAATTTCACTTATCTGTAAGTGGTGGAAAACTTTAAACTTAAAAATAAGTAGATTTCACTTATTCAGATTTAGAATGTTCATATGTTTTTAAAATTTTGTTTGATGAGTTAATTTTATCAACACGTGAGGTATTTTTACAATTCTATAATACATTATTTTAGCACCAAATAATATAATTTTATCAGTATAAATTTATTAACACTTAAAGTAATTTTACCAACACGTGAGGTAATTTTATCATCACGGAAGGTAACGTTAAAATCACGAAAGTTAATTTTACAATCCCGTGAGGTAATTTTACAATCTCGTGATGTAATTTTACACTCTCGTTTGGTGATTCTACAATCACGAGAGATAATTTTTCCAATCACATAAAGTAATTATTGCTCTATTACATCGGAATTAATTTTCCAAGGAAGTGAAATGTCTTTATTTTCTAATGACGATTGAAGGATTTATGAGATTGACGCGAGGGACTTTTCTTTATCGAAAGTTGATTGTTTTCACCTGACACGTAGTTAGTCTTGGAATCGACTTCTGATATCCAGCTTTCACGTTTATAACGCTTCAAAAAAAGAAAAAAAGAAAAAAGAAGCGATCGCCAGAGTAGATTATTTTTAAACTTTCTCATTGTTTCTTAAATCAAGTACATTTTCTACTTGTAAATTGACAATGTGTAAATTGATTTTCACTTTGAACAAGAGGCACCAACTTGTGGCATGTCAGACAAGAATCCTTTGGCGGAAAAGAACTCTCAAAAGTGGGCTAATGACTCAGGGATTACTTAAGTTGAATTGCAAGGCAAATTCAACGTCCGAACGAAAATAAAGAAAAAACCAAATTCGCATCATTTGTCATTATCACTTCAACGCCAGGAGCGAATTTCCATTTCTCTTGATCGTATATGTACTCGTTATTTTCGCTTCTTGGAAGAAAAATAAATTTTCGGCCTCTTTTGGACTTTTCAAGCTTTTTTTTAAAATAATTTTTTATAATTTTTTATTCATTTATTTCATTTTTTTTCATTCTTCATAATTCAGTAAAGAAGAATGTTTTTATTTAAAGAAAGAAACAATTATTGTTTTTTATAAACAACAATGTTTTTGTTATAGAAAAAACATTTTTTGGCAATTGGTACGAAAAACATTGATTTTTGAAATTGGCACAAAATCGTTGTTTTTTGTAACTGTTATGAAAAACGTTTTTTAGAATTGATACATAAGACTGTTTTCTGATATGAAGAAATGATATTGAAGTTTGTAACGTTTTTTTCTGTTTACAAAAAAATGCAAATTTTTGATTATATAATTATTGCTTCAGTAATTACTTACTAACTTAAAATTTAAAAAAAATTGCTTAAAAATTAAAGCAAAATAAAAGCTTTGATAGTTACATTGTGTTTTGTAACTGTTACAAAAGACTTTTTTTACAACTGATACGAAAAAGACAGTTTTTTGTATAACTGATGTGAAAAACATTGCTTTTTGTAACTATTATGAAAGATGTTTTTTACAACTGACACGAAAAGGACAGTTTTTTGTGTAACTGATATGAAAAGCGTTATTTTTGTAACTAATACAACAACATTTTATTTTTTATAGCATTTTGAAAAAAGATTGTTTTGTACGGAACATTGAAAATGCTTTTAAGTATAAAAAGTTGTGAATAAAATGGTGTATGTAAAAAATGAGTGTTGAATTTCTAAACTAGTTAACAGAAGCAATTACCATTATGGCAAATAAAGCTTGAGCACAACAATGTAGTGTTGAATGAAAAAAGGTATACCGTGTAACGGTACATGTCTCAGGGTAACACTGGTCTCATTCAGAAATAATTTCGGGTGGATCGAATCTCTTATCTTCTATGTGTGGCACACTTGGAAACGATTGAGTCATTCCTAATTAATGATATAAAAATTCTTTTACACTTTTTCATCTTACTTTCAAATTTTTGTCGAAAGTAAAATTTCCACGAATATTTGACTCATTTTTTATCTCCAAATTATCCAAAAGAAACGTGCTCATTCAATTATATCTTTATCTCGGATTATTTTAATTAAACAAAAAAATGATGAATTATTTTGTCATTTTATTTAAAATTCATTTATTTGCTTTTTTCGTTTGTAGTATTTTATTTGCATTTAGAATATAAACAAATTT
>WNHD01003578.1:0-12485 GCA_011057455.1 Ganaspis sp. Gsp50
ATTGCTACGCCAGTACTGCGCCAACACTGGCAGCCAGTACAACACTAGTACTGACTATCAGTACTGTCTTCTGTTATCATCCCAGAGTTAGGGCAATACCGCGCCAGTTGTCAATTTTTCATTGGGTTGTCATACTAGCTAAAGAAAATTACAAACTATTTTTATTATTTACTTTCAGAGGAAATGAAAAATGGTAACATTTTTGATTCGATTAATGTATCTACTTTATAATTGGAAGTAGAATATGTTTGGTTTAATGGTTTTATTCCATTTCGCTGTAATTCGTGTTTAAAATGTTTCTTTCATGATTTCGATTTCCTTCACTGTAATAAAATACTCTCTGAATTTGAATTTGTGAAAAGTCGTCTACTAATTTGAATTAGTAAGCATTTTTACTAACTTTTAGTAAACTTTCACTATAATTTTAGTAGAAACTTCTAAATCAAATTGTGAAGTTTTACTGAAGATTAGTAAAAATGTTTAATAATTCAAATTGGTTATAAACTTTTCACTAATTCTTTAGAAAGTAATATTGCTCAAATTAATTTACACTTTGTAAAGGAAATGTTTTAACTTTCGTAAATCTTACATAATCTTACACACATTCTTACTTTACTCTAATTTCTACCAACTAACAATCACAGTGTTAAAATTGACTTATCTATGTAAAGAAGTTCGATTCATACATAATTTTATATACATATTATATTTTCAACAAAGCTCAAAATTTATTAAATTATAATACTCATACTCATGTAATTAAAAAAATGTTAGTTGCACCCAATTCACATTTTACATTTACTAATTTATATATGTAATTGTTAAAGACTAAAACAAATAATATTATAAAATTGTCATGGTATCATAAAATAAACTAAGCTCTTTAAGGGCATGTTATTGAAAATGATGTAGGTGGTCACGTGATCCATAAGGCAAATTTTTTCCTCTTTTTTACTCTTCAAATTATAAATATATTTCTATGAAATTTGGTATACATTTATACAATATCATCAGGATGGTCTGTTTGGTATAAATTTATTAATGATTTTGTTTAAAAGTTATTTTATAAAATTTTGAAAAATCAACTAATTGTAAGCGTAACAGGTAATTTTATAAAATTACTTTTGAACAAAATTATTAATAAATTCCTACAAGACAGATCATTCTCATGATATTTTATGAATGTATAGCAATTTTCATAAGAATATGTTTATTTTTTTAAGAGTAAAAAGGCGTAAAAAATCTACCTTTTTGGGTCACGTGACCACATATATCATTTTCCATCACATGTCCTTAATTCTGAATAAGTAATAGAAGTTACTAATTCGAATTAGTAACTTGACCAACTAATTCATATTTAGAAAATGTATAGCAGCAAAAGAAACTTACATTTTTGATCAAATTACCTAAACTCTAAATTTGTTTATAGTCACGTGTAATTATCCAGATTGTAAGTTTGCGAGAAAATTTCAAAAAAATTATTATCAAATGCTTAATTAGTAAGATTCTTTATCACTGTATACATGGAGCAGTGAATCTTAAAAAAGGGTCTGATTGATATTTTATTTTATCACACGCATGAAAAAAATTCATGTAAAATATGATATCATGAAGAAATTAAGGGGATTCCGAAAATTTTCTCTTTAAAAGACCAAATTTAAATACTAGAGATTGTTTTCTTACTTCACATGACATTTTTTCACAAACTCTTGTGACAGTCTGAGATTCTTCTATAAGTCAAATTTAGAATTATTAATTAAAATACATTCAATATTATTCTTTATGTTTGGTTTTAAAATATTTATTATTTTTGGCGTAAAATTCTTTTTAAATCTCAACAAGTTAAAATATGATTAATCAGTTTTAGAGAGTTAATAATTCTTAAGAATTATGAAGTTCACACCAAAAATACATACTTTATTTAAAACAAACATTTATAAAGCCATAATTCAATTTTTTTAAAAATTGCGAATATTAATATTCTTAAGTTAATGAAATTGTTTCAAAGTAAAAAATTGTAAATATATTTCAATTATTGATCTAAAATGTTTCTTTCAGTGCATGGTTACTATATACATACGTACGTTTCTAAAGGCATTGGCTTGTAGCATTTATTGAAAAATTGAGGTGATGTATTATTGGAGAAATTTTTTGTACTAAAATATAAGTTTCTAGTCACAAGACTTTGACTAACTAGTCGTGTAACATTCTGGAAAAGGTGTTTTATAAAACAGTCTCAATAAAATTGAGCAGACTTACATGTATACGTAGAATTGTTAATTCATTGATGTGTAAATGTGATGTCTTAATATTACTTGCATATTACTTTTTGTGATGAAATGTAACAATACTCAATTCGTATTCAATAATGGGATACAAAATACTTCCCTAGAAGTTATTTTTACAGAGTTCAAGCTAAATTCTACTTAAGGGCATTTCCACAAACATTCGTGCGTCACAATGAATGAATTAGACTATATGTTTCTTTACAATTATTACATAGTTTTGAAAACTCACTACACTTTTTTTCCTATCTTCTCGTACTTCTCAAAGCTAAGTGAATGTATCCTTCTTTATTAATTACATTTAAAATAAGATACAGTTTTTACTCGTGGCGCAAAAATGTCCTTTTTTATGGAAATGTCTTTATTCGATTGTGACTAAATCTTAACAAAAACAATTGTTTTAAGTTGCTGCTGATTTTGTACTCAAATTATTTTGCGTATTTTTAAGACTTCATTTGCGTCAAAATCGTTTCGATTTCAAATGAAGGTTTTTTCTGCATGAGAAGAATGTTCTTAGAATGTGAATTACATTATGAAAATTACATGAATTACATGTTTCTGAAAATAGTTTGCTTATATTTTAAGTACGAAAAATAGAAAATTTATGTGAAATGTATATAACATTTTCTTCATCCTCACTTAAATGTATAAAAAAAACTTTCGTTTAGTGATATTTTCAGTACGCTCAATTTCTTTGTATTGAAGTTATAGAGGAATGTCGAACAAACATATATTATTATCTATTTCTTCCTCCTGATATCCAAGTTGAAAAAGTTCTATAGCATCTTACAATATAGAATGATTCTGTAGAATCCATACATGAATTTATATACAGAATTCTACAAAATTTCTAATCATTATATACATTATTACATTCTCATCATTTATATAAAAGTCAATCTCATTTATGAAATCTAGATATTTTTTAACAAATCGGAATTAAATTTACATTCTATCTGCTATTATTCGAAAAATTAATCATAAAATCCTTCTTAGTGGAATATCCTGGAAGATAAAATTTGTAAAAAATCATGAACTACAAAACTTTTGGATTATTTGTTTGTCATTTTAATAAAAAAAACGGAGTCGCACCAGCCTGAATTCTACCAAACGGTTTATTGCCAGTTTGGTCAAAGAACAATTCTCAAAATTAGAAATTCGTTTAGTTAAAATGTAACTATTGAATATAAATATCTATTTCAATTTAATTAAAAGATTTTGCTGGACATTTTATAGAACATTATGCTTCAAATTCTATCCTATAATTATAAATTTTATTGAATTTTCTGCAGAAAGCATCGATTTCTTAAAATCATTTTATTAAAATTCTATAAAACTTTTGCGACCTGAATGCGAGTAATTTATGTTAAATAAAATGCTTTTTCTAGAACATATTTATATTATGCATTTGAAGAAACTACTTGCCAATGTTAATCAACTGAACAGTCAAAGTGATTCAGTTTCTTGAGAAATTCTTTCTTGCATTGGTATTTCGCCATCTATATTGTTATTGGACAATTTCATAAGATTTGTCATACCTGGCTGGACATTCACGTATCTCGCAGTCGTTTTTGTATTATCATCGTCTTGCTCAGTGTATCTTGATGAATTAATAAATTGTCTTAGCAGCGGTCTTGAACTTTCATCTTCGCTAACTTGTGGAGCTGGTTGTGAAACAGTACCTTGTTCAGAGTTTTGTTGTTTAGGCTCGTTGTCATCGTTGACATCTAGTAAGTTAGAACTTGCGTCTGAATAAGGTAAAGCTGGCTTGGAATTTTGCTGTGACCATGGCAAAGGAAAACTGAACTTTCGAACATCATGTGGCATCTGCATTTGTCCACTGTGTTCTATTTGAACACTGGCCAGGGGCACATCCAGACATGGAAAGAGGAGACGGGGATTCGTTGCTAAAAATTCTACTATTTCTGGGGCAGTAGGCCTTTTAGTGTGATCTACAGTCCAGCACGATCGAAATAATCCTTCTCTAAAATAATAATTTTAAAGACGATAAGTAAAGAGTAAGGATATCAAGGTAAGAGTAAAGTAAGGACAAAAGTAAAGATAAAGATATAAAAATAAAGTAAGGATAAAAGTAAAGATAAATATATAAAAATAAAAATAAAGTAAGGATAAAAGTAAAGATAAAGATATAAAGATAAAAATAATGTAAGGATAAAAAGGTTGGAATTGAATGTTGAATTACATTATACATTGAATTACATTTTGTTAAAAATTTGATAGGTACCTTCGTGTTATTAAAAAATAAAAGAAGAAATACTTACAATGATGGTTTAACTCCTTTTGGTATGGCTAAAGAATTGCCAGCTTTCACGTGTGTAAGTACTTGATTATTGCTTAGACCTTGAAATGGAAAACTTCCAAATGTAATAATCTCATATAAAAGAACACCGAAGGACCATACATCAGAAGCTGGTGTGAATATTCCAAGACCCAAAGATTCTGGAGCCATCCAGCGAACAGGTAACATTCCTATAATAAAAAGTCGGTAAATAAATACATAAATAAGTCGGTACATAAATTTTTAAAAATAAATATATGACAAAATTGAAACCCACCCTTTCTGTTGAATTTATAATAATCATTTTCATACATGGGCCTTGTCATTCCGAAGTCACCCAATTTTACAACACGTTGCGCATTTACCAAACAATTTCGTGATGCTACGTCTCTGAAAACACGTTATTATACATTTATTAAACTACTATAATTGAACTACTTTAATTAAACTACTTCTAATAAACCACTTTAATTAAACTGCTTCTAATAAACCACTTTAATTAAACTACGTTAACTAAACTACTTTAAATAAACTACTTTAATGAAACTACTTAAAATAAACTACTTGAATTAAATTAAACTAACTTTTTTAGTAAACACAAATAACGACTGCTTTTACCTGTGAACATACTTCAATTGGGCCAAATAACTAAGAGCCCTGGCTACATCTAATGCCATGGCAGTTAGCTTCTTGTTTGAAATTTCGTCAGAATCCTCGTAATTTTGATCATTAACAAGATGCCTACGAGCTAGCAAGTAAGTCTTTAAATCCCCATAGAGCATAAACTCCATTACAGTAAGTACTGGTTCGCATTTTGCACAAACAGCTAATAGTTTTATGATATTTTTGTGATCAAATCTTTTCATGACTTCAACCTCGCTGAGAAAATCAAGCTTTTCTTCCGTCGAAGAACCAACTTTTAAAGTTTTAACTGCAACAGCTAACCATCCTTTTTCTGGAAAAATAGCTTCTCCTCCATAAACAGTACCAAACGCACCTTCTCCAATCTTTCGATTTATAACCACTCGGTCGCGTGGTATTTCCCATAATGAAGATGAATCATTTGGTTGAACATCCAGTCCAAGAGATTTCATATATTCTTCCTGAACTTGCATTTTTTTGTCATATCTAAAATAATGTTTCGATTAATAAAATATTTTTGTCTAACAGTTGATAATACAATCACTTTATACTTGAAATAATTATTTTACGAGTGGGAATTTCAGTTAATAATAATTGCAAAGATTTTTTATCTTTGATCAGATACAGTCAATTCTGTGAATAGTGTCTCTATGAATAATGCAACTATGAATAGTTCCTCTATGAATAGTGCCTCTATGAATAGTGCCTCTATGAATAGTGTCTCTATGAATAATGCCTCTACGAATAATACCTCTATGAATAGTGCCTCTATAAATAGAGCCTCTATGAATAGTGTCTCTATGAATAGTGCCTTCATGAATAGTGCCTCTATGAATAGTGCTACTTCTTGGAATTTCAGATTTAGCGTTGCCTTCTCTTTGGTGACTCTGCCAGAAGCGTGAGTGCGACGCAAATACTTCAAACATTCTCGAGAGTGAGATACGTTTTCCAAGAAAAATATTATCGACTTGCAAATCCGTGTGGCACTATTCATAGAAACGAGTGTAATAAATTTTTACAGATAATAATAATTAGTATCTAAAACAGTGTCTAGGAAACAAAAAACATTAATGTAAAAAAAGAACATTAAGCCATATTCAGAAATAAGGTCTTAAACATTTTATTCATTTATTATTATTAAGCCATATTCTTCTGTAAGACAAATAAAAGAAAATGGCCATTTTCTTCTTTTAAATTCTCAAAGACGCTGTATCTTGAATATCTCTTAAAATTTTTAACTCGAACAAAATATTTCCCTAGAAAATCCTAATTATGCGCATATTTATACTGCGTAACCTGAAGTTTTAAAAGCATCAATAAGTAATAATAGCAATGTCACACTTCGAAAGTAGGTAAACTTTGTAAGTAGAAATTCTATTCCTTTGTATCTTAAAATACTCGTCAAGTTGAAAAGTCATTGACAGTTTCAGCATTTTTCAAATTCGAATTGTCGAGTTTCTGCTATAATTACCTTCTTTTGATGATAATAAAGCCGATTACGAGAAAAAGTCCAAGAAATCCAAATCCAATGACATTGGCAATTATAATAGCACCTTCACATGAAACGTTCAGAAACTCTGCCAAATCTGAGAGAACACATTTTATTGGAGCTTCGGAACCATCATTAGGCACATTTCTTGTTAGCCACACAATTGCAGAAGAATTGAATTCCAAACTTCCATCATAGCCTATTGATTCATTTGGATGAAATATTCCTACTTCACGAATTTCATCATTAATTCGTTGAATGACTTTAATTGTTGAAACCCTTGAAGGTCCGTTGATAAATTTTATGTGTCCTGATACCTAAAGTTTAATAGAATTCTTTATGTACTTTATAATAACGATAAATAAATTTCATTTATATAAATAACAAATAATTCTTCAATAAATAATAATTATTTACATACCTATAATGTAAATGTATAATGTAAATGTATAATGTAAATGTAAATGTAATGTTAATATATAAATGTATTTATTCTACATTATAATGTAAATATTTACAATAACTTATATGAAATAATTTTTTTAATAATATTTAATCATTTATATTAAACATATTCTTGAAAATCAAAAAGGGTAATGGAAGTAGTTTACCAACCCCATAAAAATCTGTTTCAGCAATTATGTTAGTTAACCGATTAACTGTATCATCAGAATGAAGGTCAAAAACGTAACTCGGATTCTCCTTTAAAAGCCGATCAACTGCCAAAGCGTATGTCCACATAGCATCATAAGCGTATCCAGCATATGCTAAAACATATTTGTTGTTTTTCAAAATTATTTAGTAAAGGAAGTATACATTTCATCAACTATCGTTGTTTTTATTTTTGTCAAGAAAGTCTCGCGTACTGATAAATAGAAATTAAAAAAACACACAAAAATACCAAAATAATCTGGTATTATAATTTGGCATTAAATTTAGAAGAATGTAAACAGGTTTGCCTTCCATTTATAAATTATGGATACTACGGAGTAGTAAAAGCGTAAAAATAATTTATCTTCTTAAGTGCAAGAAATACTTGTAAATAATAAAAAATGTAGAAAAAATATATTGATTAACAATTAATGTTAAAATGGTTTTATTTAGTAAAAAGACAAAAAACATTTTGAGTATATTTTAAAATATATAATAAACACAAGTACATCAAATAAAAGGTATACACAAAAATATGTTTATAAATCATTGTACAATGTACATTTTAAAAATCACTCTTTATAAACATCATTTTGAGACGTAGAAATCATAAAAATCTCCATGATTCGAAATTGAAAATTTGGGGTTAATATTTAATTATTAATTTTGAGTTGCTTTGACTACAAGAAAGAAATTTAATTACATAATAATTAACATTTCCCAGTAAGAAAGACAAAATTGAAAATAATAGAAAATTTTACAATTCAATTGAAAAAACACGTTTTTTCAATTATTATGAATTCCATTTCTCCCCAATTCCAAACTATTCTCTGCAAAAATCAAGTTTCAGAAAAAAATTAATTACAATCAATTCACTTTTAATTTTTTTATAAACTTTTAAATTACTTTCAATTCGATTTTAATATTTCATCAACTTTTGAATTATTTTCAATGCACTTTTATTGTTTCAGCAACTTTTGAATTATTATCAATTCACTTTTAGTGTTTCGTCAATTTTTGAATTATTATCAATTCACTTTTAGTGTTTCGTCAATTTTTGAATTATTATGAATTCCACTTTACTTTTCTTTTTGAACAAAAGCACACTTGAATAGCTATAAAATTTCATTCTATTATAGTTCACTGTTTTTTTTTTATTTTAAAAAGCAGGTTTATTTAGCAAAAGTTACAATATTATTAGAGTTCACTGTGGTTGGATAAACAGAGTGCGTGTCTTCTAGATCGTGAACTCGGGTTCAATTCTTCGATTCGACGATTTTTTTTCTGATAAAAATATTAAAAAGTAATTCAAAGTAATTGGATTTAGCTTATTTTGAACATCTTGCAAGGAATAGAAAAGAGTTGGAGAGAATGGAATTCAGAATAATTAAAAAAATTCAATTATTTTTAATTTTATCCTTCTTACTGTAAAAAAGAGTAAAGTAATAAGAGTAAGTAAAAGAGTAAGGTTTGTAAAGTAATTTTTAATTACCTGAAGTATGTTGATTTTGTGAAGCACAACGTTGCTCATATTTTCGTCTCCATTCACCTACGGTAATCCCCTCTTGCATAATATCATTATCAGGAGCATAATATGCATGAGAAACTCCAAAATGACCATTAATAGCTTTCTTCATTTCTTCAGTAGAACATGGAATTTTATTTTCAAGTTTTTCATTATAGTAATCGGTATTGTACCAGTCAGAATGAAGCCACAGAGGAAGAAACCACACATAACCCTATGTTACAATTAAAGATAAGTGTTTCAAAATTACTTCAATAAAATCATTGTGATAATGAAAGTGAAAGAAATAAAAAATCAGAACTTCCTCTATTAGGAAGCAATTGATTAATTTTTTAATTAATCATTAATAAAATCAAAACTAATTAATCATAATTAATGTTTTTTTAATTAATTTTTTTCAAATGTAAGTTTACCTGCTCTCCTGTCATCTGTAATTTATAGGCTTCACACATGACTTGACGAGCTACTTGATCGTTCACATCGGCAATTATAATTCGAGCTCGTTTTTGTTTGAGATCTTGCAAATACTATACAAAAGTGAAAACATAACAATTAATATTAATTGAATAAACATTCTAAAAATATATGAAAAGGAGTGATTAATTCCAAAAATAATAACAATAGTAACAATGTTAATAATAGTAATAGTAACAGTAACAATAGTAACAATAATAATAATAATAATAATAATAATAATAATAATAATAATAATAATAATAATGATAATAGTAATAATAATAACAACAATAGTACAATTAACTCTACGAATAGTGCCGCTTTTCTTTTGTTATCACTCGAGTGTCTTGTTCCTTTTGTGTAAATTTGTGCAAATTTGTGGCACTATTCATAGAGTTGACTGTAATAATAATAAACAGAATGGCCAAAAAATAAGGAGAAATTCAGAGAAAAATAAAATTGTAAAGTAAACCAAAAAAAAACAATTTTGTAAACCGAATTTTGAATCTATTATTAATAATAATAATAATTTAGTTTAAGAACTAAACGTTGGATTTATATAATATTGTTATTAAAATTCAAAAAAAGATATAGTGCATAAGAAATTTTGTTTTTGAAAAAATGTAATTCTTTCATACCCCCATAGCACCTAACTTGTATCAACATTGCCAACCTTTCCTCAAATTTCTAAACTTAAAAATTTTCTGAAAGTTGACGAAACTTGAGGAAAGGTTAGCAATGTTGATACAAGTTTAGGTGCTATGGAGGTATTTTAGTTGTTAGGCTGTTTCGTTTTATAAAAAGTTATCAGGGAAAAAAGGAAATAATATCAGGGGTGAGGGAAGTTTATAAATGGAATTTGTTTGACACGCTGATAATTTTTTTAAAATTAAATACCTTTGTCATAGCATCAATTTCTCTTTCCCTTGGGAATTTGATGTTACTTATCACGTTAATACCATTGTCCCTGAGTATGTCTTGCATGTAAGAAATGTATTCTGTATACTTTTGGCCATCTTCAGTCAATGCAGCCACTCTTTTCCATTTGAATTTTTTAAATAAAGCCAGATAAACATACTTGTATTGACGATTTTCACCAATTGTTCTGAAAAAATATGGATATCGGCTTCTATCATTGAAGCTTGCACCCTCAGCTCCGTAACTGATTATTACAGTTTTATAGTGTTTCGAAACACCAATAAGAGGCTCAACAGTCTCAGAGCAAGCTGGACCGACAACGCCAATTAATTTTTCATAATTGTTGTGAATAATATAATCTATGAAAGATTTCATTACCATTTCAGGTTTGCATTGACCATCACCAGCCATTAAGGTAATTTTGTAATCCGTCAGAATAGTGTTATTGATATTGATTGCTTCTTTAGCCATTTTGGAAGCAATTACTATTGATTTGGCTGAATAAAAATCGCCAGTCATTGGAAATATGCCCCCTATTACAAGACTATTTTTGTCTTCATTTCTAGGTTTCCATTCTGATAGAGTGTAGTTCAAATTATCTTTTAACCAATCGCAGGCAATTGTTTCTTCGTCTGCTGCAGACTTGCCGAATTTATTATAGCGATTGATTAAGTCTTCGTACATTTGTCTGGAAAATCTAACCCGACCTATAGCTTCAAATGCAAGTTTTGCTATTATTTCAAGTTGCTCCCATACTACTTTTACCAACTTACTAGATTCATACGCGCATCCCACGTTCATATATTCACTACACCGGGGAAATTCAATAGGTAAGAATTCTCTTTCGTTTGGTATTATCAGACTAGGAGTCCAATGCAAAACAGCAATAGCTTTCTTTGAAGTTTCCGTTGAAGAAGTATTTTCAGCTAATTGTTTTGTTAAGTATTTTGTTAAGTACTTTAGGTTCGGTCCAACCCAAATGACTTGGACATATAACTTGAGCACATCAATGTGCTCTTTAACAAAGGAAGTTACGTCTGGATACTCAGCTAAAAGTGTAGCACAAGATTCAACTTTACCTTTGTGTAATTGACATTGTTTAGGAATGTACATTCCATTAAAACAAAACTCCGTTTGGCAGTAAAATTCCTTAGTTTTCGGATTAATTATATAATTGGTTATGTACTTTAAATTGTGTTCATCTAGCACAAAACGTGAAATTGACTCTCTTTTAGTAAACGTTAACCAACTGTCCTCTACCCTTGACAAAATTTCTGGTGTAAACCATCCAAAACGACCTGGAGAAGTAATTGCGCCTAATTCTTTCACGCTATATTTGTGCAAAAGACGCATTGTATCAAGTTGCGGAGGTGTCCATACTTCTAAATTTATCATCGCATCTGGAAGCCTAAAATCGATGAAGAAAATCTCAAATGAAATTGTTTAAATTAATATTAAATTGTTTAAAATCGAGTTTAAAGAATCCTATTTTCATTATGTTGGTCTACAATTATCTATGCAGAAAAACAAAATGTTAAATTACAAGATGAACTCTGATTTTTGCAGGTGTTGCCTGAAAAATAACATTTTAATTTTTCTCTGCAAATATCTATCTTATACAATTTTGCTTACACTTTATATCCAGAAATAATCATCTTATCAGACAGTCTAGAATAAGTTGTGTTTGCTTGGAAAAAATCTTCATTTTCTATTATAGAAACATCAGGGTAGCCCAAAACATCCATTAAAAATATTTTCATAACGTTAGTTACGAGCCTTTGAGATATTCTTCGGGAAACTTCAAAATTGATACTTTGAACTTGACCATCATAATGAACAACTCGTTTTGGTTGTACATCAGCAACTAGAAGAATAAATTAATATCATCATAGCTCTCATATCGCTTGTATTCCACTAACTTATAAATGACTATACAAACCTTGAGTAAGACAAATATTTGAATGCGCTTTTTTTAGAAAGATGATAAAAATCAATAAACTGAGGATGCATCTTAAAATCCTCATTTTTCCCTGCGTATGCTAACCTGCAACACATAGAATTGGAATAGGGTTTAATTTTTGTATTGAAAAACCCTTTTTTATAAAAAAAGAAAGAATCCGTAACTACACGGAGAAACTTTTGGTATTAAATATTTCTAATTTTTGTGCAAAAAGTCCAAAAGTTTTTTTTAACTGAGGATATAACAGAAAAATCTGGTTT
>WNHD01003579.1:0-12483 GCA_011057455.1 Ganaspis sp. Gsp50
TGACATAATTAATTATTGTAATTAATTGACATAATTAATTATTGTAATTAATTGACATAATTAATTATTGTAATTAATTGACATAATTAATTATCATAATGAAATTAAATAATAACCCGAATTTACTAATCTTAATTCACCAACCCTAATGAATTAATCCTCACTGATAAATCTCAACATCCGGAAATTCAAAATACTTGATGAATTAAAAAAATTGGACTCGTTAAGTACTTAAAATTACTATTATAAACCTACATACAATTACTTGACACAATGGCAGTACCTTTTTTGACCATGATCGAGGCACTTTGCGCTAGCACTATAAGAATTTATCCTGCTTATCTCTTCATCGGTAATACTATAATTTCCAGACCCGTAGTAACGTATTGTCGCCTCAAATTTTGCATCTCCAGGTGTTACCCGGATCATATAAAAATACTCTGTACTGGAAGTGGAATTGTTCACTAAATCTACAACTTTGTGAATTCGATGGATTTTCTTCAATTTCAATTTCGAACAAAGGCGTCTTCCCTTCTTTGTCTTATAATCCTTAACGATGTTCTCAATGTGCTCAACTATTTTGTGGGCCCCTTCTACAACAATTCTGCTAGAAGCATCAACTTTTTGGAAAGCCGTACACACACACCAATGATGAGGTACCCCAGCATCTTCACATCCTCGTTCTCTCGGAACTGTTTTGAACAGCGATCCACATTTTGGACACCCAGAACTCGATTCTGCTTTTCCCCCAGCTCTGATTAAAATATCTCTCAAGGTTTCGTAAAGGTCGAAGGGAGAGATGAGACGATTTTGATTTACAGTCAATGCTTGATAAGCTTCAGGATCTTCTTCGCGAAACCATTCTGGAAGCCAGATGTAGAAGAATGGCAGTCTTTCTTCGTACCAACCCATAAAAGTATTTCTAATTTCTCCTATTCTCATTCCGTGGTCACTCAAGAAGATAATCATTGAATCATTTGTAACGCCTTCTTTTTCAAGGCTCTCTAATTTCGAAAGGATGTGTGAGTCCATTGACGATAAGCCATTCAATGAATCATGACTGATTGAATTGGTCCAAAAAAAACCAAAATTCGGTTGACCTTGGAAGCGCTTTGCAAAATCTACGGCTGAGTCTAGGATTCTTTCTGCAGTCACTTCTGGACCTGTACAGTAACTGTCTCCAAATCTTTTGCGGATTTTTAACACCTTCTCGGACGCTAGGATGTAGGGCCGTAAGTAATAATCTGTTGGAGGGTCTACGAATCCAACCTGGAGACAAATGTTCTTTTTCAGTTTATCTATACATAAAGTATTTTATTATATGTAAAACACTGGAAACTGTTATTTCGATTACATTTCTTGAATTCAAATCTTTTTCTAAGCTGGATGAATTAATGCAAAATTATGAAACCCAGGAAACGTAAACTGCGTAATTTATTCTTTAATTTGAGTCCAAGAAACTTTAAAACCGTTCATTGGTTTTTGAGTTATGAGCGAAAACATGAAACGCTGTTGGGAAGTCGCCTTAGCCGACTTTTAGTGAGCGCTTTCACTGTTTTGCTCATAACTTAAAAACTAATCAACATTTTTCAAGTTTCTTAGACTCAGATGAAAGAGGAAAAAAGGCATAATATATAATATATTATATAATGTATATAATATACAATATAACTTAGTAGAATAAAGCCTACTAAGTTCGATAATAATTTTTCTTAAGAGTTTTCAGTTTTTGCAATCGCCTTGTAGAAAAAGTCGAAATTTTCCACTAAAAGAAAATAAGTGTAACAAAATTATGAAACTCAGGCTTGATCTATCGATATTCACTTTCAAAGTCCAAGAAAGGGAAGAATCTTGGAAAAATTTGATAAGTTTTTGAATTATGAACAAAACAAGATATTGTTTTCAATATCTTGTTTTTGTTCGCTTAAAAGTCGGCTAAAAACCGTGGAACAGTTTTCTAATATTGCTCATAACTCAAGAACTAATAATTATTTTTCAAACTTCTAGGACTCGAATTAAAGAAAAAAATTTGCAGACTACGAGTCTTGAGTTTCATAATTTTCATTTCACTCTTACAGCTTAGGGAGCGGTTTGAATTGTAATTTTTTACAAATAGAGTTCTTTTACAAGTGGAATTTCTAAATTTATTAATTCAATCCCCTTCATTTCAATTTCATTCCAATTTAGCTCATGTTTTAGGAAATTTTAAGCTTTCAAGCACAAGGTAATAAAAACTAGTGTTAATTAACATGGCGCTTAAATAACGCAAATAATATTTGCGATACACAATGGAAACATAATTATTTTGAAAACACTGACCTTCAAGTAGTTGAAAGTGCTAATTTTAGCTTCATCTTCTGCATAAGCTGTGATGTAGCCAGCATTTCTAAAATTGAACCATAACATTGGACACTGATCGAGACCAAAAGGAACAGTAGGTTTACATTTATTATAAGATTGAGTTTGTCCTTGGCCTGTTAAAATTGCCATTAAATTAGGGAAAGTGTTTTCACCCATTTTATCGTAGCCTTTCATAATCAGCCAACCTTTTTCACGTAAATGATTAATCGTATTTGGCAGATTCCTCTCGAGATTTAATCTAGAGACGTTGTCAATGCCCAATAACAAGACGCTCAATTTTCTCTGACGATTTGTCTTATTTCCCAATTCAGAAATATTAAATCGGTCAGAAACTTTTTCCACACTTAGAACTGAATGGACATTTTTATAAATTGAGATAGGCTGTCTATAATTTTTCAATTTTTCTTTTGGTTTTCCTTTTACTGCTTTTCTGTCGTTGCACGAAACCATTAGAATTTCGACTTCCTTTGGCAAAACGACAGACGTGTTGAAGTCGACGCAATTTTGGATTCTGTAATAAAAGGCAAAAATGAGCACCTTTCAAATTTGTCAACGGAAAATTTGCTAGAATTTTACTAGGCGAAATTAGAACATTTTTTTACATGACGTTACGAATAAATTAATCTTCGGTTTTTACTTAAAACTGAAATACAGAACTTCCTCTACGAAAAAGTAATTTAATATTTTTGAATTTAAACTGGTTTAAAAATATGAAGAATTCTGAATAAAATAAGTCAGGATTTAGTAGTCCTTTCTTTAGAATTTCCTCTTTCATTTGAGTCCAAGAAACTTGAAAAATGTAGATTAGTTTTTAAGTTAGGAGCAAAACAGTGAAAACGCTCACTAAAAGTCGGCTAAGGCGACATACCAACAACGTTTCACGTTTTTGCTCATAACTCAAAAGCCAATGAACGGTTTTTAAGTTTCTTGTACTCAAATTAAAGAAGAAATTACACAGTTTACGTTTACTAAATTTTATAATTTTCCGTTAGTTCACCCAGCTTGAAAAAATACTTGAATTCAAATATTATTTTTTGATAACTTTAAAAAGTTGCTAAAGTATTAGAACTTATTATTAATTATAATAATTTACAAAAAAATAATAATTCAAATCAAGGTAACAAAATGATTACTAATGATTAAAATGATTACTAATTTCAAATAACATTATTAGGATAACATTATTGATACAATAATAATAATAAATAATAAAATTACAATTTTAAAAAATCAAAAATTCAAATCGAGATTTAAATTAAAATTTTAATTAAATTGTAATTTTTAGTTTATCAATTTAAAGTTTAGTAAATTTATTAAATTAATTTGAAGTTTTTGACTTACATAATTGTCGAATCAAAATTTTTCTGAGGTTTTGGTTTGTTTGGAGTAGTTCGAACAATTGGAGCCCAGCAGCAGAAGAAGCTTTTGAAATGTTTGGTTTCATGTTCATTCAGCATTAATAAATTGGATCCATTGATGTCATGTTTTATCGACGTTAAAAGTTGTGATTTTGTGCAAGTTTGAAATTTCTCTTTTTTGACAAATTTGACAATGGACGGATCAAGGGGACTTTTTGAGGGCATGTGACATTTTGGATTCCAAACCAAGTAGCCATCAACAATGTCTATAATAATATTTTAGTTTTAAATTTTAAATTTATAATTAGTAAATTATAATTAACTATATGAGTAAATAATTGCGCAGTAAAACAATACAAATATATTTTTAAAACAAATTATGATAAATGAAATAATAAGTTAATAAAATAAAACACTTTCTGGAGTAAAAAACCACTTTTTAATAATTATGAAAGACAATTCTAATGACCATAATTATTTACCAGTATCGTTGTACGGATGATAAGATAAATACTGCAAATTAACCATTTCACTGCCGGAAAATATATACAGTGTCAAAATCAAAATGCAGGGCAGTATTAGAAGAACAACTCCAGGCCCATGACAGCAAAAATCTTTAACTCGAGATAATTTTATTTTTAACATTTTGACCTAGTTTAATCAAAGTTTAACTTCATCGAGCATAAATTCTAGACAATTTCTCTTTCTCAAATTTATAACGTGTTCTAGTTGTTTAGAAAAGTTTTCACTCTCTATTAGTGCAATTTTCGAAAAAATTTTAGGTACGTCCATTTTGATGAACTTTTTTTTGACGTCCTGATTTTATTATGATTCTCTATTGGATCTGAAGAGTGAATTAATACCTAGAAATTAACAATTTGATGTTTTACCAAAATCAGCAATTGTAAGCTAGATGATAAAAAATATCTACAATAAATTAAAATCATTTTGTTTAATTTTTTTGGATACATTTTAGTGGGAATATATTTTTACAATGGAAATTTACTTTTACAATGGAAATTTACTTTTACAATGGAAATTTATTTCGGTAGTGTATATTTATTTATCAATTATAAAAGTATAGTGACGCATTTTTTGTCATATTCTAATATTCGTTCCAGAAAGTCATACACCAGAACTACGGACTGTAATTTAATAAAAAATTCATGAAGTTTATAGATTTTCTGTAGGTCACTCGAAGAATGTCATTTTTACCCAACACATTTACAATTAGACGAATATTAAACTCACATATGCATTTCAGAGTTTATTGATAGAAGAAAAACATGAGTTAAAATTTTTTGCAACGTAACAACTGCATTATAAATATCATTCTTTTAACATCTAGGAAAAAACACTATTTCGCAATAATAAAAATGTAAATAAAATAGTAAAATTATCCTTTTATTTGTCTAGACGGGTTCAAGAAATCATGCTTATAGTTATAATTTTTTGTTTCGAAACTAAATTAATATCGTAAGAAGAAAGTTATTAAAAATCTAAACTTAAACTTTAAAAAAAGAGGTAATTAGAAAATATTTTTAATTTAAAATTTTAATTTTTAAAAAAATTAAATAAATAAAAATCGAAGTTTAGCAAAATTAAATTAAAGAAGAGTTTCAAATCGAATTTAATTCCTGTGCGAAAAATAAAAAACGTTCGAAATTTGAGCTTAATTAAATCAGACACTGCAGACATCGATTCGGCAATACACTGTATATAATAAATAGAATTATGTGCTAAAAATAGTGACATAAAAAGTGAAGAGAAATAATATATAAGCAGCAGCAGTGCAATTGTCTGATTACCTAAATAACTAATTTTGTCTTCCAGGAATGCTATTAACATCTTATCGTCACTTTTATTTTTATATCAAATTATATCACGTGAGGATTTTTAATAAACAAACGAAAAACGAATTAATCATTTGACGTGCTTTCCCGAAGCAGCACGGCTTCAGACTAAACGAACCATTTTTGTAACGCGCAAGACTGACTACCCTAGACAATTGCAGGTTGAGGGTGTATAAGTATTTAGACTAAGCGCACGCTTGTCATTAAAAACGTATAGGGTAATTTTCAATAACGAAGCTTTCAATTACTTCTAATAACGAAACTTTAAATTGCTACTAATAACAATTTTTTATCATTTCCAATAACAAGATTTTTAATCACTTCTGACAGCAATTTTTTTAATAACTTCTAAGAGCAATTTTTTAATCACATTCAATAACAATTTTCTTTAATTACATTAAACAATTAAGCAGTGAATAACAATTGCTTCTAATAACATATTTTTTCAATCATTTCCGTTAAGATTTTATGAATTGTTTTTCTTATCATTCATTTATTTTGACTTTTTTTTATAAACAATGATTTTAATCTTTTTCATTACCAACATTTTAACTAGTTTTATTAAAACGATTTTTAATCATTTTCAATATAAAGCAATTGTCATTAAGTATACATCCTATCACAAATTAAAATTTTAATTTTTTGGCTTCATACAGTTATTCTTACAATTTTGTTTTAACAATAATTTCGAGAATAATTTTAATCAAGTTATTTATAAAACCAATTATCATCATTTCAGAATAAAGAAATTATCACCATGTCTAATTAGAAAAACTATCATCACCGTATTTAATTATAAAAACAATTATCACTATTTTTAATTGTAAAAACAATTATCACTATTTTTAATTATAAAAACAATTATCACTATTTTTAATTATAAAAACAATTATCACTATTTTTAATTATAAAAACAATTATCACGATTTTCAGTTATAAGAGCAATTAACTCCATTTAATTATGAAAGGCATTGCCACTATTAAATGATAATAACAATGAATATATCATTTTTTTAAAACTGCAATTTTTTAACATTGTTTGGATGATTAGAAATAGGAACTTTAAAGAAAATAATAAAAAGAAACAGAACAACTAAGCAACAGGAAATTCTCTGATACCTTATCTTCCTTTTTACAAAAATATTTCGAATATTAGATAAGATAGCACCATGAAAATTATACAATTCTATTTTTCCTTCCATAAACATAAAAATATTTGTCTTCCAAAAGGACAAAAGAACAATAAATTGGTCTCTTGATGTAAGACTTTCTTGTGTCTTTAAAAACGTTTTTACATTTGTAAGATAATTTTTCCAGTTTTAACGAGAATTGATCTTACAATTTAGAAAATACGATTTCACAGAAGTACAATTTTGTACAGTACAGTACAATTTTGCACAGTACAGTACAATTTTGAAACGAAAAAACAATTGATTATAACTAAAAACAATGCTTCCCTATGAGGAAGCAAAAATAAACATTTGAAAACATTAGATTAAAAAGATTTGAAACTAAACGAATAAAAATAATAACATAGAACATTTTGCATTTTAACGTAAAAATACGGACAGCAGATAACAAAACATTGGTAAATTTCAGTGATATCGTATGAAATTTTGAAAAGGGTGGAACCTGGAGGAAAATTGGGTAAGGTTGGGTTTAGAGGATATTGACGAGGTAGATTCGTAACGCAGACGCGCCATGACCTAGCCACCTATCCACAATTTCAGGGTCGACTAAAAACTTTGAAATTCCTTGAAACTGAGTTATCTATTTTTTAATTTGAGTCACGATGATCCAGAGAAATATGAATCGATTGGTAGTTTATATCTTTGCCTCATAAAAAAGAAGAGAATGAAATCCATTTTTAATCCATGATTGTATTTGTGCAAAATTATCACTATTTTTATTTGAACAATTAAAATCATGAAAACAAAACTGTACAAAGTACAGAGAGAATTCGAAAAAAATTACAATTGCATTCTTGGCAAGTACTATTGTTTGCAATAATTCCTTACAAGAATTGGAAAATAAAGGTACGCTAAAGACTCGATTGAGTGAGGCTCGAAGGAGGCAACCCTCCCGAATTAGCTTCGCTCTTACATCGAGAGTCTAGTGCATTCTAAATTACTCAAAATTACGAAAATTGAACACTCACAAACATTGGACAAAATTATACACTACCTTTAATGTAACGATAAATATCTAAACCGCTTCTGTTTAATTTCTTTACAGTTTTTTTGAATTTATTACTTAATAAAATTATTTAAATTTAATTTAAATTAATTATTAAATAAAAAAATTGGATAGTCAAAATTCGGATGACAAAAAGGTGAGGATAATGGACATTTCGATTGGTCAAAATTTAAAATATAAATCCAATAATAAGTCTTTCCTGTTCTCTAAAATGAATACTTTTATTTAATTTTTAGTTTAGCATTTACAGAAGCAAAAGTTATTTGTAAAAGTTAAAGATTTCAATTACATTATAATGGTACAGTCGTCTCTTTCAATAGGTCCGCTCTCATATAAGTTCATTCGGAATAGGTACGTTCTCATATCGCTCGTCTGCATTTCCCTTCTTTAGGTTCATACTACACAGTTTTCGATAGGCCAATAGGCGAATGAAAACGGGTGGGGGGAACAATAGTGATCTTATTGATTGAGGCAACTGTACTATGCAGGGAAGTTAATTTTCCGGATTATTGTTTTCTTTATACTTTAGAATCAAAGCTACAGAGCTTCCACTATCCCTGAGTAAGGTAAGATTATTTAAAGGTTTTTTATAATTTATTCATTAAGTTATAAATTCACCTTTTCATAATAACTAAATCGTAATATACAAAATTGCTTAATGCCCGACGAACAAAGAACTTGACTATTAGTATGAATAATAATAAAAATAATAATAAAAATAATAATAATAATATTAATAATAATAATAATAATAATAATAATACCTAATAATAATAGTAATAATAATAATAATAATAATACCTAATAATAATAATAGTTATAATAATAATAATAATAATAATAATAATTATAATAATAATAATAATAATAATAATAATAATAATATATGTGATTAATAAAAGAACATCAAATGGCTTACAATTTACAAATATAAAATAAATACAGATTTAAAAGAATTGCATCTATTACTACTACTATTGGTCACAATAAACAAATAACTACAACATTTTACTCAGTCTTAAAAAATACGATTCTCTTTTTTAAAAAAACGATAATTTTTAATTTGTTCTTTGGCTATTTGTAGCAAATTTTTCCATAATAAAATAATAAGAATTTAAACTTTAGGCATCATTGTCAAAACTCCCAACAAACTTTTTCTCTAATCTTACGAAAATTTGCATTAAGTAAAGTGTGACAAGACATTTGCGATAAAATTACTTTTTATGAATATTTTTATTTACCTAGTTAATCGTGCAGAATTATTTGAACTTCAAAAAAAGGGGTGAAAATGACGCAAGACGAAAGAGATGTTAAAATAACATAATAACGTTGTTTTTACCCCTTTTTGAGATCAAAATAATTGTACATGGTTTAGGGTGAAAAAAAATCAAAAATAAATGAAAAATAAACCATACGATAAGTTAATAATTTTGCTTTATAATTTAAATTTTCCAAATGATACACATTTATAATAAAAATTATATCATAAATAATAAAATAAAATTAGAGAAAATACTTGTATGGCATAATTTTCTAAACATTTATAAAATTCAATAAACCTCCACAAATCGCAAAATGTGTAATTTTTTTAAAGAATAGAAATACACAACTAAAGTAAGTCTTATTTCATTGCTCCTTCTTCTTTGATCTTAATTTGCTTCTCGGCAAGTTGTTGAAAGAACTGGTTCCTTAAGTTGAGCAATTAAGGCACATAAGCACATCCTGTAACGATTTCAAAGTCGACAATTAACTTCCTGTGCAGAGTATGTTCTTTATCTTATTATGTTTAGTGATATGATTTAAAGCTCATGAGAAAAAATCGCACGCCCACCGTCTGTCTCCATTGATTGTGCGAACATACGCAAGTTTATAAACAAGTATCAAGAGTTTACCTTCTAAATTGTTTGTTATAAAAATTCTAAAACGAAGCTAATATACCCTCAATGATCATTAAATTCTACAGAATAAAATAGAATTATTTTATAATATACACTGAGAAAAATGTTTAGTTGATTCAAAATTAACGTGGGCAATTAAAAAATGTGTTTGAATCAAATAAATTTTATTTGAATTAAATAAAATTTTTGTTGAATTAAACAAATTTTGTTTGAATTAAACAAAAATGCTAAAAAAAAATAAAAATATTATTGCTTCCTCTTTAAGGAAGCAATAATATTTTAGCAGTATTTTTAGCATTACAATATTGATATTGTAATATTGATAATAACTATTGAAGATAGTTTTTCTCTATATACACTAAAGCAGACACTACAATCAACCTTATCAAAATTTGAAAAAATGACTAATTCTATTTGAATATACTTACTGCAAACGGAACAATTTTCTTCATCAGAACCATCTCCACATCCATCTCTACCACTGCAAGTAATAGCATTTGATCGACACCTTCCATTCCTACATCTGAAAGGACAAAATTTCGTGACTATTCTAGTTTTATTTTTTGACCGACAAGACCGAGGCTCATCACTTCCATCTCTACAAGAAACAATAGCATTGCAAAATTCGTAAGCTGGTAGACACTGTCCGTTGTTACATCTGAACGCTCCTTCTGGACATTCTACAACAACAAATCAATTAAACATGATTAATCATTTTGAATCTTTTTTCGAATTTACTTCAATTTCCCTTAATTCCCAAAACTTCATTTCCTCGTTACAAAAACTTAAAAATTTATAGGTAACAATAATTTTTAAAAACATAAAATAAAGACACAAATTTATAACATTTTATAAAAACATAAAATAGAAACATAAATTTATAAAAACATAAAATAAAGACATAAATTTATAACATTTTATAAAAACATAAAATAAAAACATAAATTTATAAAAGCATAAATTTAGGTAATATGTTTTTTAAAAAAAAATCGCATACGTCTTCGTCTGCCACAAGCTTCCTCGTCCTCTCCATTGGGACAGTCTTTGTTGCCATCACATAGTCCAGCTCTGGAAATACACATGCCGCTTCTATGGCAACGGAAAGCCTGAACCGGACATTGTGTTATGGAGCATGTTTCATCTGAACCATCTTTACAGTCTCTTTTACCATCACAAACAAAGAACCAGCTGATACAGGTTCCGGAACTTCTGCATTGAAAAGTTCCAGGTTCACAGCCATTTTTCCGAGCACTGCAAGTCGCGTTTCCTTTTCCGTAAGACATACAGTCGCAGACTCCATTTATGCATCGCGAATTAGGATCTGCCATTTGACATTCAATGCTTGCTGTACAAGGCAATCCGAGACTGATTACAGAAAAGGCACTTTCTCCCTCGTGTCGATCTGTCTTCATTGGAACTGCAAATTTTAATTTGTTTCAAATATGCACAAATATTCTTTACAGTTAATACAAAATACTGATTATAGTTAACGCAAAATACTCTTTACAGTCCATACAAAATACTCTTTATAGTTAATTCTATGTATGTGATAAATACTAGAGTAAACTCAAGGATCGGCATCTCCGTAATAAGCCAGTACGAAGAATATATTCTCAAAGAATATAATGGGAATATTTGAGAATGTTTGGGAATAATTAGGAATTCACAATATTATAAATAAAAGGAATTTTTCGAAAAATCATTAATTATGTCTGAGAATAAGTCTTAAATAGAAAAAACTATACTAAAGAGGAGTTCTCATATATTAATAAAGACCGAGGAGAAAAAGAAGAGAAAAAGAGGATTCCTTTTATATTTTGTTAAAGTACAACTTGATACAGGACAGTATAGTGTTAGCAACAAAGTTAAAATTTGTGTTTTTACATTCAGAATCATATACTAAAAGAAAAAATAACAAAAAAATACAGGAACACTTTGAAATTTGCACAAAAGTGACTTTTTCAAAAGAACTAAATTTTTAATTCCTATATTGATATACATATTGCTGATTGATTCAGGAAAGTGTAGTGTTTGTACCCTACGTTAAAATTCGTGTTTTCTTATGCCCAACCGAATACAAAAAGAAAAATTAAAAAAAAATTTCAGGAACACTTTCAATTTTGCAAAAAGGTGAATTTTTTAACAAACTCAAATTATCAATCCATATATTGATATACATATTGCTAATTGATCCAAGAAAGTGTAGTGTTTTTCACCTACGTTGAAATTCATGTTTTCTTATGCCGAATCGAATACAAAAAGAAAAATTCAAGAAATATTTCAGGAACACTTTGAAATTTGCAAAAACGTGAATTTTTCAAAAATCTCAAATTTTCAATCCATATATTGATATTCATATTGCTAATTGATCCAGGAAAGTGTAGTGTTTGTATCCTACGTTAGAATTCGTGTTTTCTTATGCCCAACCGAATACAAAAGAAAAATTAAAAAAAAATTTCAGGAACACTTTGAAATTTATAAAAATGTGAATTTTTAAAAAAACTCAAATTTTCTATCCATGTATTGATATACATATTGCTAATTGATCCAGGGAAGTGTAGTGTTTGTATCCTACGTTAAAATTCGTGTTCTCTTATGCCCAAACGAATACAAAAAGAAAAATTCAAAAAAAATTTCACGAACACTTTGAAATTTGCAAAAATGTGAATTTTTAAAAAAACTCAAATTTTCAATCCATATATCGATATTCATATTGCCAATTATTCCAGGAAAGTGTAGTGTTTGACACCTATGTTAAAATTCCTGTTTTCTTATTCCGAATCGAATACGAAAAGAAAAATTCAATAAAGTTTTCAG
>WNHD01003580.1:0-12483 GCA_011057455.1 Ganaspis sp. Gsp50
AAAAAATTCTAATAATTTCAGAGATGATCCAAATGCAAAAGATGCAGTTGATAGTATGCCAGGTGTCTATCGTTATGGAATTAATCATTTAAAGGACATGTTAGAACCATTAGTTTTAAAAGGACTATATTCCGTTTTGTTATTCGGTGTATCAAATTGTTTATCAAAGGTAATAGATTTAATTGATTCTAGACAAGTTCTGTAGAAAATCGTATAACATTACGAAAATAAATATTGAAGATAAACTTGTTAACCATTTTCATAATATTTGTTAAAATACTTTGTATGTCATTCGACAATTTTTGTATTCATTTCAATAATATTTTTATTTCAAAATAAACATTCCCTTCTGTAAATCGTCATAAACGTATGATTTTAGGATGAAAAAGCGAGTAATGCCGATAGTGCTGAAAATCCAGTAATCCAAGCACTGCCTTTGTTAAAGAAATGGTTTCCTGACCTAATACTCGCTTGCGATGTTTGTTTGTGTCCTTACATAACTCACGGACATTGTGGAATTTTAAATAATGATGGAAGTTTAAACAATGATGCAAGCATTAAAAGAATTGCTGAGATTGCTTTATCATACGCCAAAAGCGGTAAGAAAGCAAAATTATAAAAGAAAAAATGAATATAACTAAATAGTAAATAACAATAATTATAAATAAATAAATATAAATGTTATAGGCGCGCATATAATTGCCCCCTCGGATATGATGGACGGAAGAATATGTGCTATTAAAAAAATTCTTAAAACTGCCAACATGTCGAATAAAGTGTCAGTCCTTTCCTATGCCGTTAAATTTTCTTCAGGATTTTATGGACCATTTAGAGATGCTGCAAATTCCGCTCCACAATTCGGTGATCGGAGATGCTATCAATTACCTCCAGGAAGTTCGAGACTTGCTTCTAGAGCTGCGGTAACTAAAATTGATACAACAAAAATGAGAGAAAAAAATTAGATGACTTAGTGAGAAATTTAAAGAAAATAATAAATAATAAAATAATAAATAATACATTAAATAATAAATAAATAATAAATAAATAAATAAAAAATCAAATAATAAATGAAACTAAATTGAGCAGATTCAAGACCATATTCTAATTTATTGAACTTTAAATTTCAGGCTAGAGATGTCGAAGAAGGGGCTGATTTTCTTATGGTAAAACCTGGATTACCTTATTTGGATATTGTAAAGCAGGTAAAAGATAGTCATCCTGAGTATCCTTTATTTATTTATCAAGTTTCCGGAGAATACGCTATGTTGCTTCATGGAGCAAAAAACGGAGCGATTGACCTGAAAGCTGTGCTTTTTGAAATTCTTACGTCTATGCGAAGAGCTGGAGCTGACTGCATAATTACTTATTTTACACCCATGCTATTAGATATGGTGCAGCCAAAAAGCAAATATTAAACATTTTTGACTTCCAATTAAATCCTTACACTGCAAAGAAAACTACGCTCAATGTTTTTTTTATTTAAAGCTCAAAATGGGATGGTGGTTCATGATTATCTGCGTGCATAATTTGGGAAATAGAAGCTTGAAACCTACATGTGTTCTATTTTAAATTAAAGTACTTTATTTTATTGTACATAATAATAAATTTTACTACGTTGAACAGAATTTGTACAAAAACTATTTATTCCTATATTAGTAAAAAAATACAAAGTCATAAGTAGAGAATTTTTATCTTCAAATTAAAAATTAATATTAGAAAGAGGATTGCTATTTTTAAATGTAAAAAATGCAGTTATTGTTTTCAAGTAGGTGGATACTTGTGCCACGTCAGTTTTGTGGAGGTTGACAAAAAAGAGAGATTATATATACAAAAGAAGAGAATGTAATACACCTTTATCCCGTTATTTTAAAAGTACACGTGGTGATCAGGGCCGTGATTTTATGATGACGTTTAAAAACGTTTTTTAAAAAAGATTGTTAATTATCACTTATCTTTTATCTAAACTTTAGAATCAATTATAAATATAAAATTAATCTTTTGGAATTTTCCTGTACTAAAATAGGTTTGAATAATCTTCTGATTAATTTAAGTACATAACATATTCTACATTATTTGAAAACAATTTATCTTATTATTATGATTTAATAAGTTTACTGTAGTTAAATGAATAACAAATTTAAAAATCAAGATTAATTAACAAAATAAAAACATAATATGTTTAAATTTAATAATATTAAATTTAAATATGTACGTTTACTATATTATAGTAAACGTACAGCATACGTAAATTTATGGGTTAAGTTTTTAAATAAAAGAAAAACAATCATAATTTTGCAATAGTTGTTTACATACATTCTTTTCTGATTTCATTATTTTCGCTCCTACTCATTGTCCATTAATTAAATATTAATTTTAATTTGAGTTATCAGAAAGAATCGATAATGAAATCAAAGTCAAGTAAAGCCCAATTTAATTTCTGTTGATTACACTCCTGGAAGGTCGACCAATCTCCTGTTTACTAGAATTTTCGAGAACCTAAGAGGTCCGTGACGTGGGCCAATAGCAAGGAGCCAACTGTAGTTACAAGAACCAATCATGAGTCACTTTCGACATGACAGATTGACACTTCTACCAATAAACGCAGGCCACGACTAAAATTTCCCGTTAATATTCTGGTGCTGAGTTCAGACGGCAGTCAGTCATTAAAGAATAGCTTACGAGAATTGTAGTTCAAAGAGTTTTCAGTGTTTAATACCAGAAGATCTTCTAGAAGTTTTCAAATTGGTGAGTAATTAATCTTTTTAAGGAATGAATTCTTTTTATCAGCAACTACCGGCACTTTTTATAAATTCTTCTTGTCACCGGAATGAATTTTACTCGTGTCTATAGCACTTCGTTTTTTTATTTTTGGAGTTATTTCTAGTCTTTTCAATTTAAACTTTATTAAATCATTGCAAATTGCAAACGTTTAATTTAAATCAAAGGTTAATGTGTTAACTAACTTTAATTTAGGTTTAGCTTTAGAGAACAATTCAAATTATTTAAAGAATTTTTGTTTAATTTTAATTTAATTTGTAAATTGTTTTTAAAATAATATAAAATAAACTGTTCTTATTTGTATAATTTGTATGTCATTGAAATTGTTTTATTATTAAACTCTTGACACACATTATTACCACGAAACATTTTATTTATTTAAGCAATCGAATCGATGGATCCATATTTTACATTAAATACAATCTTGTTCTTTTATTTCCAAAACTATAATATTCTGCTTCTTTTCATGCATAATTTTAATTAATATTTGTATTTTCGGTAGAAAAAGTTTTGAAACATATGTGACAAAAAAAGTTTGATATAATCTGCTTTAAATCTGCTTTGTGAATCTGCTGTAAGAAGAAAAAGACCTCTCAAATAAGAAATAATTATTATATATTATTTAATAAATATATTATTTAAACTTTAATACAATTTTCATTGCAAGTTAATTTCAATCTTTTTTTGATAATTAAAATTTGTTTTAAAATTTAATTGAATAGTTTTCTTTTTGCTTACAATTGTTTTAACGTTTGAGTTTATTTTTTTTTAATGAGTTTATTTGAAGCCGGCTAAATTACAATTTGAAAAATTTCTAAAAATCTTTTTATTTCAGGTAAGTTTACGAAAGATAGCAAAATGAAGGGAGTATTAGCCCTCGCATTATTTGGGCTGCTGGCGGTAGCAGCAGCAAAAGAAGAGAAGAAGGAGAAAGATGAAATTGGAACTGTCATAGGAATTGATTTAGGAACAACTTACTCTTGGTAATTATATTTTTCTATCTATAATTTATTAAAAACTCTACAATAAATAGCTCTACAATAAATAAATTCAATAGACTGAATATTTTGGTTTCTTAAAAACTATTCAATAAAATGAATTTAATGTAATAAATTTAAGATTTTATTTAAAAAACCCCAAAATTCATTAAAAAACAATTTATTCATGAACTGCCTTTTTTAGTGTCGGTGTTTACAAAAATGGACGAGTTGAAATTATTGCAAACGACCAAGGAAACCGAATCACACCATCTTACGTGGCATTTACTGCAGACGGTGAACGTCTGATTGGAGATGCTGCTAAAAATCAGCTGACAACGAATCCCGAAAACACTGTTTTCGACGCCAAACGTCTTATCGGGCGTGAATGGACCGATACCACAGTTCAGCACGATATTAAATATTTCCCATTCAAGGTTGTTGAGAAAAACAGCAAGCCACATATCAACGTTGACACTCAAAGTGGACCCAAGACCTTCGCTCCTGAGGAAATTTCCGCTATGGTTCTCGGCAAAATGAAGGAAACAGCAGAAGCTTATTTGGGCAAGAAAATCACTCATGCCGTTGTCACTGTCCCTGCTTACTTTAATGATGCTCAAAGACAGGTAATTAAAAGACAGATGCTCAAAGACGGGTGTCGTAAAATTTAATTCAGAACTATTTAAAATGTAAAGACTTAACAATTTAAAGTAATCATTTATAATATTTTAATTTTAGTCATTTAAATAATCTATTTTATTTTTCATTCTTGAAGTATCGTAATTTACTGAAAAGTAAATCAATGTGAATGATTTCTTTTTTAGGCGACAAAAGATGCAGGAACTATCTCTGGATTGACTGTGATGAGAATTATTAACGAACCAACGGCGGCAGCAATTGCTTACGGTTTGGACAAGAAGGAAGGAGAAAAGAACGTTTTGGTATTCGATTTGGGTGGCGGAACTTTCGATGTCAGTCTTCTTACCATCGACAATGGAGTCTTTGAAGTCGTTGCTACCAATGGAGACACTCACTTGGGAGGTGAAGATTTCGATCAGAGAGTTATGGACCACTTTATCAAGCTTTACAAAAAGAAGAAGGGCAAGGATATCAGAAAAGACGTCCGAGCTGTGCAGAAATTGCGTCGTGAAGTCGAAAAAGCGAAGAGAGCTCTTAGTGCCAGCCACCAGGTAAATTCAAACAAACATCTGATCATTCTTTAACTTCAAAGCACTTTTTTGTTCATCATTAATTTTATCGATCATTTGTTAATCTTTTTTTAATTAATATTTGTTAATCATTTTTTAATTAATATTTGTTAATCATTTTTTAATTAATATTTATTAAGAATTTTTTAATTAATATTTACACTTGTTTTTAGGTGAGGATCGAAATTGAATCATTCTTTGAAGGAGACGACTTTTCCGAAACTCTGACCAGAGCTAAATTCGAAGAATTGAACTTGGACTTGTTCAGAAGTACGATGAAGCCCGTGCAAAAGGTTTTGGAAGACGCTGATATGAGCAAGAAAGACGTTCATGAAATCGTACTCGTCGGAGGATCAACCAGGATTCCTAAAGTTCAACAACTCGTGAAAGACTTCTTCGGAGGCAAAGAACCATCCCGAGGAATCAATCCTGATGAAGCCGTTGCTTATGGAGCAGCTGTACAAGCTGGAGTTCTTTCTGGAGAACAAGACACTGACGCTATTGTTCTTTTGGATGTCAACCCTCTCACTCTTGGTATTGAAACCGTCGGCGGAGTCATGACCAAACTCATCCCAAGGTAATTTCTTTACAAATTTAGTTTCTAGAATTAGAAACAAAGTCCTAGGTTTTTCATGATTCAATAAACAATTAAATCCAGCTTTCAAAATGCAACAAAACTCATTTTAAAATGCTTCAAAAATTCATTTTAAAATGCTACAAAAATTCTTAAAATATTAAATACTGAGCTCGATAAATTCTTTCCTTTAGATAGATTTCCTTACTCATAATTTGATTGAAATTAAATACTGAGATTAATAAATCTTCTATTTTCAGAAACACTGTCATCCCGACCAAGAAGTCTCAAATTTTCTCAACAGCCTCTGACAATCAACACACAGTAACTATCCAGGTCTATGAAGGAGAGCGACCAATGACAAAGGACAACCATCTTTTGGGAAAATTCGATCTAACTGGAATTCCACCAGCCCAACGAGGTATTCCACAAATTGAAGTAACATTTGAAATCGATGCGAACGGAATCCTGCAGGTGTCTGCCGAGGACAAGGGAACTGGTAACCGAGAAAAGATTGTCATTACCAATGATCAGAACAGATTGACACCCGATGACATCGAGAGGATGATCAAGGAGGCTGAGAAATTCTCGGAAGAAGACAAGAAGCTGAAGGAACGCGTGGAGGCTCGCAATGATCTTGAGTCTTACGCCTACTCACTGAAAAATCAGCTTGCAGATAAGGAAAAACTAGGCTCAAAGATCAGTGATTCTGACAAAGCTAAATTGGAAGAAGTGATCGATGAGAAGATCAAATGGTTGGAAGAGAACCAAGACACTGATCCTGAAGAATACAAGCAACAGAAGAAAGAACTTACTGATGTTGCGCAACCAATTATCGCAAAATTGTACCAAGGAGCTGGTGCACCACCTCCACCAACCGGTGGAGAAGAGGACGATTTGAAGGACGAATTATAATCCCACGCTGATTATGAACTTTAATTCGTGCGCACGTTTAGACTGAAATCCGCTTCCCTCAGGCAAATGCTTTAGAGATGTGACACAGTTAGCGCTCGACCAATTTAGTAGGCCAAAATGCCACTCGGAACTTGTTCCAGGAGCGCTCATAAAAAGGGGCATCGTTTAAAGATCCGTTACTACGGCTGTGATGATCTCTCGAGTGTTTTACTCTGTATTGTATTTGCTGACAGGAATTTACTCGAAATGAAAAGAGGACAAAACTAGAATGAAATGATAGTCCAAAGCCTCTATTATGTCTTCGGAACGTGCGACGACACAGAGGAACACTCCTTTGAATAAGACTCCACAATATCGTTAATTTATTTTTATTGTTCTGTATGTTCTTTTATGTGTAATTCAATATTATAAGCATTTCGTATATCTGCGAGTGTGCCTGTGCGAAGCGTGATAAGCCAGCTGTTTTTTAAATACCATTTTGTATTTGAAAAATGTCTTTTTAAAAGGATTTTCGTACTATGTACAAATAGCATTTTATGAGTGAGTGAGTCATGTACCAGTATCATGAGAATAAACAATTTTTCATTATATCGAGTTTATTCCTTTTGCAACTTTACGCGCAAAACATCAATAATGCAAACGAAAGCAATCGTAAGTTTCAAGAAAATTTTATTTTTTAAATTCATTGGAAAATTCTTTAAAAAGTGCATGTAATGCATCACGCTATTTAAGAGAAATCTTATTGTTATTACATTGTGTTTCCAAACTGCTTTCGTTTTCAATTTCTTCCTTTTCAGGAATATAAGTATAGTTATTTAAGGCCGTGTACATAATGTTTTTTAGGTACAATCTGGAGTTTAACATTATTTTTAAAAAATGTATAAATGACTGATTGCAGAATATTAATATAAAATGTATAAGAACTGATTGTTACTTCTGTAACTGTGGTATTGACCTTCAATAAAATTGTATCTAAAACTTGTATTTCATATAATTTTGTTTTTTTACGAGTTACTCCTTTTTTTAAATTAAGTATATTATATAAGTAATTATACAAGAATAAAGTTATGAAATTATTAATTCAACAGAATATTAATAATCAGGGCAAAAAATTATGAAAATTTATTGTCTACAAGCTTCTTTTTTGCTTAGATGCTAATTTTCATTAATTATAAATATTTTGCAGGTTTTTAAACTGATTTAAAAATAATTCGAAAGTACACGAATATTATGTAAATATTAATATAACAAAATTATGTAAATATTACTATAACATGTAAATATTAATATAACAATATTATGAAAATATTAATATAACAATATTATGAAAATATTAATATAACAATATTATGTAAATTTAAACAGTTACAAGAATTTGAAAATAAGCTTGCTTGAAATTTATATATACACACATACCATGAAAAAAAATTTTTAATTTGTTTTACTTAAAAAGTATTTTTGATGTTTATATATATTTTTTAAGTTTTAAACTTTTAAAAAATGTTCATAAAAAAACTATTCAAATATACGCGGGTTTTCCCTCCCTTACTACACTAGTCAAATGTTCCTGTTTTCAGACTGTAAATTTAAATTTATGCTAAAGCGTGTTTGAAAAATATATTGAAATCTTGAAATACAAATAATTCTAAAATAAATAATATTTTAGAGCAAATACAGTATTAGAATTAATTTAAGGTTAGAATTATAGAATAGTTTACAATTTAAAGAAAAAATTTGGGGCCCCTCCCGATAAAACTTACGACCCTGAGCGTTACTTCCTGTATAAGGTTCTGCGTTTGCACGGCTTGCACTAAAAATTGATCTCAATTATTTAGGTGATAAAAATACAAGGTTTTTCAAGTTTTGTGCAACATGTCGTCGTCACGTTATCGCGAATGGGATTTGTCTTGCAAAGTTTACGTGGGAAATTTAGGGAGTAACGCCAGCAAGCACGATATTGAGAGTGCATTCGCAAAATATGGTCCTCTGAGAAACGTGTGGGTTGCTAGAAATCCACCTGGATTTGCTTTCGTTGAGTTCGATGATCCTAGGGATGCCGAAGATGCAGTTAGAGGATTAGACGGAGGGTAAGATTGGTTTAATAATTGCAACATATTTTGTGTAAAAAACAATATGTATGTGAAACTAATTGAAAATGTATTTCAGTCGCTGTTGCGGGTCAAGAGTACGAGTAGAAATGTCTTCGGGCAGAAGTCGTCGTGGTGGCGGAGGCGGAGGTCGCAGTAGAGCTGCTCCAAGATATTCTTCAAGGTCAGTGACATACTTAAATTATTACTAATTTGCAGTATTGTTATTCTTGAAGCAGATGACAAAGTTCTTTAAGAATTATGGTAAAATGCCGCAGACAGAAACTCTCAAGTTGAAAAATGAACGTTTCTCTCAAATTTATTAGATTATCTCTGCTCATTTATTAGAATATAATTTAGTACATTAGATAATATTTTTGTTTGTTGGTATACAAATTTAAGTACGATTTTTCTTTTCTTACGCTATTGTAGGTCCAAATCTCGGAGTCCAGTGAGAAGGGTCAATAATCGATACCAGAGGTAAGATTATAGAAAACAGCTTCAATTTACAGGTGCAAATAAGCTTTAAAGATTATCATACTTTTTTTACACAACTCACTGCTGCAGATACATATATTGTTTTTTAATTCTTTTGTAGATCTTTCTCTCGAAGTCCTAGGAGATCTCCTATTAATCGCTACTCTAGGTAATTCATTATTTTTTGTTGCTTTTGCTAATATTTTCAGAACTATGATCAATCGAGAATTACAAGTAGGTATCATTCATTGATTTGTACTCATGCAATAATGCACAAATCAGAATTGTAGCAAATATTACTATTGTAGCAAATATTACTATTTTAACAATATAAAGTAGGATAATTATAGCACGGACAATGACTTTTTTTTTTAGTAAAATAGAACATTTATGATAGAATAAATATTTTGGTATTACATATTTAGCTGAAAAAACAATTAGACTTGAAACTAGATGAATAGACCTTTTTTTATAAATATTGAATTCTGTCAATTAAGAATTGACATTTCTCATTTTTTGATAGTTGAAAGTTATAGAAAGAGAAATGAAAGAGTGCATAATAGTGGCAAGGAGTATGATTAAAATGATTGACTTTTATTGGTAAAACTGACGTTTACAGATTCTACCAGCGTCAGCTTCTAACTCGACTCGTCTCCCCGTCACTACTACTGCTACTACTACAGCCACCGTGAAAAATTCTTTAGCAAACAAAACTGATCAAAAAAAATTATCCTGCTTGTCCACTAATCTCCCAACCAGTCATCATCAGTCACCGATAGGAGTCAACTTATCCGTCGCTTGACAGTCGTTTTACTGTCCGTCGGTTCTTCACTTCGTCACCTTCCCTTCAATAAGAATTCTTCGGGCAACCTCAACTTCTAGTGACTAGGAGCACCACAATCCCACCGAACGACTGACGCGATCTCAACAAATTCTGATTTGTGTCAAAATATCTTCGTATTCGATCGTCCATTTGCCCCAAGTTCTACTATTAATTCTACTGCGACTGCTACAATCATCGTGTTTTACTTAGCTGACTTGCAAGCATTACTTCACTTCGACCACCACCTACACACCGTCCCATTCAACCCTGCAGTAACACCATCACCACCACATGTTCACAGTTGTTTGGTATTTCACATTTTTTCCAAAAGAAATTTATTATACTTGATCTCGAAAAAACAGTCTTTTCAAGGAGGAAGCACCAGAGTTCTAAAATTTTATCATGCTGATTTTCATTTAAGTTTTAAATGATATTTGAGATTTTGAATTGAAGTAATTTAGTAGGTTTTAATAAATCAACAATACATTTTCTTCAATTTGATATTTCAATCTATAGATTTGTATCGTTAATTAACTTGCACAGAAGAAAAAGTCAAATAGATCAAATCCGTTTGATTTATTTCACTTTTTAACAATTTTATTTGGCTTATTTTGCAAGAGTACACCTGTTATATAGTTTTCATATGTAGTACATGTGAAGTTGAAATACTTTTTATCGCGCATACCTTATATCTTAAAAATGTTTTTATCACAATTCTTAAGATTCCGAAAATACGACGCGTATTATTTACGATTTCTTTTATTAATAATTGCTAATCTTTCAAAGTACTTTTTTTAACTTTTCAGATCTCGTTCAAATTCTCCACGCAAAAGGTCTCCATCCAGAAGCCGTAGTCGTGATCGTCGCTCTCGATCTAATTCACATCATAGTCGGTATGAAGATTATTTTAAATTTCTTTAGATTTCTTTGGAATAAATTTCATGAAAAACAAATTGTATAAAACGTTTTTAACGGAATGATTACTAGACAAATTATTAATAAATTTATTAATTTGAGAATAAAATATTTAAACAATTTTTTTGTCTTTGCAGTTAAGATTGAACAGGACGACAGGAACATATTGTGACGTATCGAAGAAATAAAGAAGAATGATGTATTTGTGCAGATTCAAAGTAACAGATTTAACTATATAAATATAAAATATATAACAATTTAACTATTCGACGAATATATAATCGTGGATAAGAAAAACACTCGATCATATTAACAAATTTAAGAAATTACAGTAAACATTCACGTAGAGTTTTAACTAAATGTTTTCACTTATGCATTGAGAAACAATAGTTTAATCACAAGTTACAAGTGTTATCTGAAAATTATCGATTTTGATAGTAAGAAAAAAGGAAAAGTGTTAATAAATTTTTTTTATTTAGTTTTCAAGTCGTACTAAATATTTTTTGTGTAAAGAAAAAATTAAATTTTTCATCAACCGAACCGTTTGATATTTCTAAAAGTTTAATCATGAGGATTAACATTATTTAGAAATAATTTATATTAGTGGCATTTTTATAAGATTATTCTTTTTAAAAATATGCATAAGAAATCTTCAAATGGAAAAATAATGAGTATTTTGTGTAGTATTGATTTTTTGTACTCTTATGATTAAAATAAATATGTAATTTATACAAAATGCGTTTATTATTTATAGTTTTCTCGTTCAGATACAGAGCACTAACCTTGAATTTTTGACAACCGGAAGTTAGTATGTTTCCATTTAAACGGAACTGTTACAAATGATTTGATTGGCCCTGTTATAGAACGTTTCCACTTTCAAAGCCAATCAAAACAGTATTTATTGTGTCCAGTTGAAATCGGAATTGGTATTGATTTCTTTGTCATTTAAAAGCAAAAAAGATCGTAATATAGAAAAATGAATTAATATCTTTAGATATTTATGTACGGTTTAAAAACAAACAATTAATAATTAAAATATTTTATAACAAAATTGACAATTAAATAAGTTTCTAATTTGACTTGAGTTGTGAATTAAAAATGGCGCCCTCTCTATTGACAACTGTGCTAACAACTGTTGACAAAATGTGGTAGGCGTTTGTCTTTAACGCCATTTTGCATTCACATTTTTCTAACTGCGGAGAAGAACCTTCAAGCTTTGTTCAAGATAAATTGTTTTTCTCAGCAAGTGATTCATAATTACGTGAGTTATTTACTTTATTTACTTTTCTATCTAATAGTTTTATTTTTATGAATGTTCTACCACGGTACCGCTGAAATTCAACAATAAAAATAAATGACCTTTTGGAGTCGTTAGTTTTCTGTCTTAAAAGTACTTTTGTTTTTGTTTTTTCACTTTATTTGTAAATTATTTGCATTTAATTTGCAATTAAGTTGTATGTATTTGGTACTCGAATATGAATGATTAAAGTTTAGTGCATTTTAAGCACAAATAGTATCGAGAATTCATTTGTGTGATTTGAAAGGAAATTTATTACTTATTGTTATTTTACTCATTGCTAATTGTATTTTAAATAGAAATATATGGAATCTCATTTGCATTGCGATTCTCACATCTACAGGTAGTCATTTTGTAAAATAGTTTTTGTTACGAAAATGTAGGACGATATTTTTGTAAAAGGCCACGCTCTCAGTGTGATTTATGACAATA
>WNHD01003581.1:0-12483 GCA_011057455.1 Ganaspis sp. Gsp50
TGACTTATTCTCATCCCAAATCAGATTCCTCATCGAAACTGATTTAAAACGAGAATCTAGGTAAGATTGAATCGGCTTCTATCTTAGACGTAACAATATCTTAAGAACCGTGATACAGAGTGTCTTACTTCATCTAAGAGTTTAATTATTTATCCTAGTCTTACTTTCTGTGCGGGTACACAAGGTTATCTGCTTGTTCGCATGCCTCTTTATTTTAAAGGAATTTTCGCACAAATTAGACTATTAAACAAACATGTATGTAGAGTTATTTTTAACCGTAAAAAGTTTTCTTTTCACCTTGATGCAACTTGTGCCTTTTGTGAAATACATACAGAATCCCTACATCATATTCTTACTTCATGTCCAGCTTGCAAACATTGATTTGTGTCACTTAATAATTAAGTGGATAGCGACCTCACATCGACAGATGGCTGTCTGAATTTTTTGTCTACAAGCAGCCCCACTGACATAAAATCTTTTGTTTGTATTTTAACTAAAATTTTTTCCGAACGATTTTAGCAATATTTGATGATTGTATTTTGGTTTTTGCTTTTGTGTACTATATATTGTTCCGAGCAACTCCCTTGTAACACAGTATTATATGTGTAAGACAAGTGTATTAAATAAATAAAATTAAAATAAATTCTATTTGACCTTCAGGCTGGCAAAAGCGAAAAATAAATTATATGATCAGTATTCCTGCGATTCACTTATAAACTTTAATTTGTCTCTTTTTTGTCACAATTTGTAAAATCCTCGCTCAAGTTAACTCTACCTAATGATTCTTTGTATTGACGATGTTTGTATTTTATTTGATGTATAAATGAGTGAGTGAAAAAACGAAATATTATAACGACTCTAAATTTTTAAACTGAAATGTATTGCCAATAAATTCAGAATCACGTATAAATTTGGTATTTTATTTAAACAAACATACAGATAATTACAACTGATATTACACGTTGTTCTAATTTCGTTTAATAGCAAAATAATTATTTCTTACTTCCCAGGAGATAGATAATTCAGTAATAACAAAGAATTGAATCCACGCATTTAATAAACTTACCATTGTGGTTTTTCAGGAACAGTATTGTTGACTTTAGCACTGTGGATTTGTCCATTTTTCGTGTATTTGTGTTAACCATGCTGCCAAGTTCATTTACCAACATATTAAATTGATCCCTTCTTTTCTTTTCACTTAAATTTCGTGACTTTCTGGAGTTAAAAATTTGCATTTAATTATTTATTAATTTTTCATAAACAACAGTTTTCTTCAAATACTTTAATGAGTTGCTGAGATTTAAAACTAAGTTTTGACAATATATTTTTAAACATTTTCAAATACCTTTTTGTATCGTCCTTTTCATCGTTATTATCGTCCATTGTTTCACTGAAAATATTAATGAAGCAGTTTTAAAAATTAAACAATAGTGTGGTTCGAAATATATGTATATGGGTGATTCTACAAAAGTGGGAATTTTTACCGGCTTGACTTATTTTATACATTAATGTTGAAAATAGTAAGTTGGTTTTCTATGAAAATTGTTTTTAATTGTTGTGACTTGGGCACTGAAGATAAACAAAATCGAAGAAAAACTTTTTATAGGGAATTTACATAAAAATGTTCAAATCTTAGTATCCTGGCCTCTCCACAAGTAAGACTAGTTAATATGCTTAATAGAAATAATTTTTCAAATTTTTAAAAGAAAATTTACATTGGAATACTAATTTTGAATAGTTATATTTAACTAATGTTGGAATACTTTTGACTTCACTTGAAATATTATCTATTTCTAAAATATGCTCTCAAATTTTGTCCAAGAATTTTGTTCTCAGTATCCTGGCTTATGAAAAAGCCTTAAAATTAATAATCCATACTCGGATTAAGACACCTTTTGTGGTAGTAATTAATTAAAGTATGCTAAGTATGCTTATACACGCGTTTTACTTAATCCGATATTCTGTTTAAAAAAATCACGCACTTTATCACGGTGAGCTTGAAGCTGGAAAGTTCTAGCCTAAAATGACGAGTAAAACGGTTAACAAGGACTTCTTAGGATTCACACATACATTAGAAATCTGTTTGATTTAAAATCCTTGCTGATTATTTAAGCGAGAAATTGTAAAAACCAATCTAAAAATTTCCCAATTTTTACATTATCCTTGCAGAAAAATTAGAGTATGGCCAATTTTCTTTTAATCCAAATGGTATAGTTTACTAAGTTTAAAACGGAGTTTTTTACCTCGAGGAGGTAGTGAACTATTCCGCCATTTTGAAAAAAGGAACACAATTTTATTTTGAAAATATCTCGCAAATTACGACCTTTTCGAAAAGAGTTCTAGTAAGTAATTTTATAAAGCACAAAATTCTCTACAATATTTGTGGAGAACTCTTTTTCCTAAAGTTAATAGTTAATAGTTTTCCTAAAATAAATAATAAACAATTAAAATTACCTAAATAAATTATAAAGTTACATAGTAACTAGTTGAAGTAAAATTGTAATTAAAATTGTTTGTAATAAATTACTACAAACAGAGATTAAGGACATTCATCTTAACATTGATTTCCTTCAAAAAAAGTTTGTTAAAATTAGACATAACATTAAAGTTTCATCTCTAGATTTGAATACTAGTACTAAATTTTTCGATTTATCTAAAAAAAAATTCTACATGATAAGAAAAAATCTAAAATTTACATATTTTAAAAAATTCAATTTTTTAATTTCTAAACGTAACAAAAAACTAAACAGAATTTCTAATAAAGAAGAGAGGGCGGTAAACCTAACTAGTACTGATTTAGCTAAAGATGTCATAGATGTAGTATCTTTAGGTCCCAATTATTGTTCGTCTCAATCATCGTCAAAACAGGATATTATTAATATATTAAAGAATGTTGAATTTTTAATCAACAAACTTGACATTGATAATAAGGATAAAAATGAAATTAGACAAAAACTTTCGAACAATTTAAGTGTTAGTTTTAAAAACGCCCAAACATTGACTATTGAAAATACAATTTTTAATAAAAATCTCCATTCGACCAAAAGATTTTTAAAAGAAAATCCTGATTTAATGTTCCCTAATTCAGATAAAGGAAATACCACTGTCTGCATGTACAAAACTATATATTTTGAAAAAAATGTCTGATTTGCTTTCTGATAATTCTATTTATAAACCCATAAAAACTAATCCACTAAATACATTACAATTCAATACTTTCAAAATTCTTCACAATTTAAATGATGACTTTTTAGATTTTAAATATTACTTTAATCAATTAATTACAACAGACCCAGTTTTGGCAAAATGTTATGGGCTACCTAAGATTCACAAAAAGGATATTCCTTTGCGCCCTATTGTTTCTTCTATTAATAGTCCTACCAGTTTTTTAGCAAAAGTTCTATACAATTACTTAAAAAAAAATAATCCTAAATCTATATCACATCTCAATAATAGCTTCGATCTTATCAACAAATTAAATACTATTAAAGTCCCAAACGATTATGTATTAATGTCACTCGATGTTACTTCACTTTTTACCAATGTACCTCTGAAATTAGTAATACAAGGTTTAGAACGCAGAGCGGTCTCTCTCATAAATTGTAAAATGCCTTTCGACGAGATCATTAAAACTTCAACTTTTCTCTAAGAAAACACATTGCTATGAATGACTTGGAAAGTGATTGTCTCGACTTTTTTAAAACAAAATACAATTGCACCTTCTTATTTTACCATAGATACGTGGACGATACTATCTTAAGCATACACAAAGATCACATTGAACTTGTTATCAATACTTTTAATTCTTACAATAACAAATTGCAATTTACTCATGAATTACAAGTTAATAATCAAATACATTTCCTAGACATCACTCTTACTATAAACAATGATAAAATAATTAATAATTGGCATCAAAAATCAATTTAATCGGGGAGACTTATTAATTACTTTTCAAGGCATCCACTACAACAGAAGACTAATATAGTGTACAATCTTGTTAACAGAGCAATATTACTTTCACACAATTCATATCACAACAATAATCTTGAAAAAGTTAAAAAAAGCCTTATTATTAATGATTATCTAATTCATGTCATTCAAAAACACGTTAATATTCGTTTAAATACTTTAAAATTCCGTAAAGAAAATAACATAAGTTCTAAAAAAACGTTACGTTCACCATATATACACATACAAAAAGTTTGTATTCCATATAATTATCCTGATTTTACACGACTTTCAAAAATTCTAAAATCTTTCAATATTTGGACCATTCCTACTGTCAGCAATGATTTAAAAACTATTATAAAACTAGGCAAAGATACCATAGAAAAATGGCAAAAAACAAACATTGTTTATAAAATAAATTGTAAGGATTGCTCTGCTAATTACATTGGAGAGACAAAACGAGCTTTAAAAATACGCACTAACGAACATAAAAGGAATAGTAAAAATTTAAATTCAGTATTTTTAAATCATCAACAAGAATTTAATCATAATTTCGATTGGAAAAATGCGTCCATTCTCGAACATGAATGTGACTATAAAAAACGCTTATTTTTGGAAATGTTACATATCAAGAGTAACAATTTTACTATCAACAAAAAATCAGACATTTTATACCTTAACAAAATTTACTTCTCGCTAATCAACCGTATAAAATAATGATTTTTTTTGCTCATTTTGTCTCTCTTTTAGATTTATTTCAAATATTGCGATCTCTGCTGTGTTTATATTTGAGTTCATTGACTCCTTCTCACCGACAATTTTAATAAATTCTAAAACACTTTTAAGTCAGTCTTGACAAGATGCTTGTTCTGTCGACGTCGACAATTTTATTTCGACTAGTTACTATGTGACTTTATAATTTATTTAGGTAATTTTAATTGTTTATTACTTATTTTTGATTTTCAATACTTTTTTAAGTTTGTTAATAGTGGTGTATTGTGTTCTTTTTAATAAATTTAGCCTGATGAGGATGACACACATAGTCATCGAAACGTTGCTTTGACTATACAATCAAAAAAACCTTGTGTTTTTTTGTTATATTCATCTTCCAATGGATCGAAATTTACTTCTACAAATTCAATAATAAGGAGGGGAATCTTCATCATATTTATAATATATTACATTTATTCACAAAAATAATTTCTGTGGTTATCCTTTCTATTGAAAGTTATTTATTGGAATTTATTAATACCAAGAAATAGTAAACAAGGCCCGTACAAAACGTGCTCTGAGTGCGCTCTCTATCGGAAGCGAAAGTTCACCTTCCTTTCCACGCATACACATATCAATTGTGTGTGAGTATGGTAAGGCGAAGAGAAGTGTCTGCGAGTGGAAGGGGGAACGTCGTCTCCGCTCGAGAGTGCACTGAGAGCACGTTTTTCCCAGGCATGCAGTAAACCATTTCGTACAAATCTAAATGCTATTCTAACAACTAAACTACTACTATTCTGGAAATTTGTTTCTTCTCAACATTGGAAATAATTTTGTCAAGTTAACCTAAAATTGAAACTTAAAAGATTTTCGTCGCTTGTTATAATTGATTTTTTGTAGGTATTTATTTAAGAAAATGAATTTTTGTTTCATTTGAACAGGATCCCCGCATTTGGTCTGCACGGTTTTACCGGTTCATTGGAGGTCGAATAAGACACTTCCTCAGGCATTTAAAGTCGTAGCCCTTGGCGAAGTTGGGGACGGAACCTTGGTAACCGTTAGGGCAGGAAATGACGAGAATTGTTGTGCTGAACTTCGAAACTCCACCGCTTTGATGAAAAATCAAGTAGCTAAATTCAACGATCTCAGGTTCGTCGGTCGAAGTGGAAGAGGTAAGTTTGAAACTTTAATAATTCCTTACATTATCTATGTAACATATATTTATTATTAAAGTAATTTAATTTTATAATATTACAAATAAATTAATTCCCACCAAGAATTTGCGACCTCCCAGTGGGAAATTACCATCGGCTCAAAATTGAGTATCGTCTTTCCCACTGGGCTACGTTAAGCAATTTTTTAAATTGTATTTATCGCTTTTGGTCTATCTTTTCGGTCTATCTTCCATTCTGAATCGCTGTTTAATTTAAAACCACTTTAACTGAAATTTGGTTAATGTATACATTCATCTCTTAAGATTATGTGACGTCTGAGATAGAAGCCGTTCCAACTATTTCTAGATTCTCATTTTAAACCAAATTCAATGAAGAATCTGATTTGGGATTAGAATAAGTCAATGAGAACACTAAGTTGTTTGACAACGTTTATTTGTAATTATAAGGAAAGGAGATGACAGGTTACAAATATTGTTATTATTAATGTTGAAGCTTACATTAAATGGACGAATGATTCAATAGTGTTGCTTAAGGTTGCGGAATCTTTGGAGTTGATATTCAGAGATTTTGTCTCAGAACAATTAGTGTGTTGACAGGACCTCTTCTGAGCCAGACGATGATGTTTAAACACGTTGAAATTGATCTTAGATAGTAGCCAACTCAGTGTAAGATTTTAGTTGTATAATTTAACTAATTGTGAAACTGGTGTTGATGATGAAACTGGTAATATTAATGTTGGAACTGCTGCTGTTGATAAAACTTGCAATATTGATATTGAAACTGCTGCCGTTGATAAAATTTGGGATATTGTTACTCAAACTGCTGCCGTTGGTAATACTTGGAATACTGATACACTAACTGCTCCCGTTAATGAATTTGCGCTATTGTTATTGAAACTGCTGCCGTTGCTAACACTTGGAATATTGATATTGAAACTGCTGCTGTTGATAAAACTTGCAATATTGATATTGAAAGTAATGCCGGTGATAACACTTGCGATATTGTTATTCAAACTGCTGCCGTTAATAAGTTTGCAATATTGATATTAAAACTGTAGTGATTATAGAATCATAACTGAACTGATGAGAACCGATCTGAAGGTATTGATGGTAGAATGTAAACTGAGAGAAGCTCTGTCCCTTGATATCATTTATATGATCGTGTTTCCATTGTAAAAAAGGTGCATTAGATGATTTGTCGGTCTCGACCGGTGTTTCCCGTCTTCACCTCTGCTCGTCTATCCAGTTGGCGTTTCGACATTTCCCTTCTTCCCCCTTGGCTATTAGCCGGCGTGTTGGCATTTCCTTTTTTTTTCCACAAAATATGTCAGGCAGTTCGTTGATGCAGAACTAGTTTTTTCTTATTGAAATCTTCATTCGTTTATGAATCATTCTAACTTCGTTTCAAAGCAAGTGCAATTCATACATAATTATCTCACTTTCACATATAAAACTGACACAGTATAAAATGTATAATTGTATAAATAGCTATTAACATGATATAGTATAGGAAATATACTCGTATATTAATAAGATTATAATATATAATACGAAAGTTATATGTAAGTTACGAATGTAACAATTAGTAGAAAATGTATTTATCTACAAAATAAACTGCGTTCGTCGACTCAGGCCGACGAACCTGATTCTGATTTTCTGATGCTCTGCACCTGATTTTTAGCTAGTCGTCAGCTTTTCAGAAATTCTGATTTCATTTTTCTTGATTTAAAAGGATAAGGTGTCAATGTTTTGTTTCAAATCCTTGCCTGCCGCTTTCCGTTCGCAATACTTTTAAAACCATTGAAAGGGCCTGTTCCTCTGTTGAAAAATCTAATTTAAATAATCGACTCTAGTGTCTCAGTTATGCTAAACTTTAAATCACTTCAAATTTTTTTGCTCATTTATTCCTGTTTTCATGAAAAACAGTTTAATCTGTAATTCCATACTTGATACATTTCTAGAACACTAAAATACTATTTATTGACTTTAATCATTTAGAAAAATCCTCCCAAAGAGATTGAGAAGATGTATATTCATTGGGGATTCCCATTGAAAAGGGAATCCCCGAGCATCAAAGAAGAAACCCGCAGAACCACGATCCGGTGTTTTGTGGCTTAATAGAAGGTAGCTTCATTCATAAAACTTGAAAGTCGTGCCAAGAACCCTCTGTTGACAGAACTCCACTGAGGGGATAAAATTGAGGATAAGGATGATAGTGAGAGGGACTGGGGACTGGGGAAAAGACTACGAGGGTTAAGACATAAGGAAAGACGTTCAAAGAATGTTCCTTCCCAGTAGGGTAGGTCGTGGACGACTTGAGTCACCCTTATTTTTCCTTCACCTCTCTTCACCCAATGGAGAAAAGTCGTCTACCGACAGTGGACGGGTTTAGGGTTTGAGGCTGTAACTGCGACGTCTTCAAGAATTAGGAGTGGGTAATGGGTTTTATTTGTCCGCACCACTACCAACACCACTGACGGTTTCACTTTAGCTCTTTCTAGTTTCGAGCAAGAAAGGGGTTGGAAGAAGTGGTTCTGGGAGAAGAAGTGGGACCGGGACGATGATATTAATTGAGGTTTCAGGCGCGGGTTTTAATTAACGTTATTAGCACCGGAATTTCGACGTCGCTGTGAGTTTGACTTGCTACAGAGGATAAATTATTTCACTTTGTTAGTCTGATTATGGCCGTGCATCCTAAATATACCCTTCAAGTTTAGTTAAATTCACCACTATGTGTATCATTCATTGCGTATTAAATATAACTTTTCGTTTGTTATTCTATCTTCGTTGAATATTAATTGAATCTTCAACTAATTCGTATTAAATATAACTTTTCGTTTGTGATTCTAGCTTCGTTGAATATTAATTGAATTTTCAACTAATTCTCATTCATTAGGTTGTAGAGTTACGTCAGAAAGTTTTTTTTTGTACAATTACAAACGTGTAATAAAAAAGTAATGCAAAAGTTAAAAGGTTTGTTAACTATTTTTGCATTAAAAATCTTGAAATCATGAGTGTACGTGAAGTAAAGTTTATTTAGTTGAATGTAAAATGTAAACAAAGACAGTTTAATTTGCCGCCATTAAATTTATTTTGGAAATGATTATATTGGAAGAGAATGTTTCTTAAGCTCTCTGAAAATGCATCGCGTGTCGGGTTAAGAGAATCGTTACGCATTCACGATAGTCCCTGAGAATAATCAAGGAGCTAAGGAACCGAAGGATCTGTCAGGAGAGACTTCTCTTACATCCTTCATCCTAGCTTATGTTAATTCCATACCCAGTGAAAACAATCGAGAGCTAATCCCAGACAAATGACTGACGCGCTTCCTTGGAACTTTGAAGGAAAGGGGTTCGTTCAGTCTTTCAAATCTTTCTCCTCATTCCCAGGAGTTAAAACAATACAATATTTAAAACAAAAAGCTATAAATAAACGTGATGCCGAACTAGAATGGTTTTCTCAGTCATTTAGGATCTTTTAATTCAGATCACACATAAACTATACGTAAGCATCTAATTTAAGAAATATATAATTATAAAAGTGAGGCTGGACTAGAGTGACTATGAAAAGATTGATTTCTTATTAAGTTTTTTTAAATTAGTAAATATTGGTCAAACTTTTGTTGGGAGAGTTTTTTCTTTTATTTTTAGAGAGACAATTTTTTTTATTTCTTTAGTAGTCAGAAAGAAACGTCACAAATTGTTTAATTGTAATTAATTTATAGCATCCTTAAAATATGTTAGAAGCAGAGTATCGATTTTACTGAACTTTAATTACATTTATAACACACATATCATCAAAATTCATCCCGGTGTTGCCTATCAAAAGGGGTTAGATTAATTCCACCCTAGACAGTTCTAAGCTCTTTAACGAGATGGATCATTTAGACTGTAGTTTAGAACTTGAAGTGGATGATTCTCCTCCAAATCTTGATTATAGTGTGCCATATTCGTAACACCTTTCCTACAGAATTTATGTTTTTAGTAAACTAAAAAAAAGTTTTCTTCTATTAGATAGTGTTCTTTCATACAACATTTCGTTGAAATTAAAATGAATAGTTATGATTTCATTTATTGTTCTTGATAAACTACCAATTAAAAATGGTGACCTGTGGAGAACTGTTTATGAATCGATCAGTCTATATTATACGGTCCCAAGAGCTCTTTAAATGCAGTTACGAGTTTTACAAAAGAAAAATTTTACTGTGACGAGCTCTTGCATACACGACAGGGCCATTCGAACAATAATTAATTTGACATCAAACTATAATCGAGCAGTTGCTGCTTGTTCGAGGGAAAATTGAAATTAATTAATTGTCCCTGCAGCGCGCTCTTCTCTACCGAGATATGGAGAGACGTACGATAATGGATATTATCATTTTGAAAATGTTGACAATTACTTCTACAGAAGTAAAAATACTTTTTAAATTGAAAAAAAATCTTTTTAATATTCTTTTATTACGAAAAAATAAATATATAAAGAATACTACAACTTAAATGGAAATATTGGGAATTGGACTCTGTAACTTTTCGTCTATATTCTTAAATATATGTGGAATCGATAAAAGCGAGAACATTGGTTTTTTTGAAATCATGAACCAGTCCCAATAGTTATTGACAGTCGAGTAAAAACATTGGCGGTAACGAGCAAAAACATCTAAGAAGCAGTTTATAGATTTAATGACTCATTAGGAATAGTTCTGAAATATAAACACACCAAGTGGTTCAAAAACTGCATAAAAAGTTCTGTGTATCTAAAAATATATTCAGATGTGTTCAAAGGAACGAATAAATCGTAGATAAACACAGTTTTTATAGATGAGTGATGCTCTATGAAGCATGAACTTGTGTCTGAAGAAGCTAAACATATCATTTAGAATCTTGAAATACCACGGTCCATTTGCCGATTTGATTTTCAATTCAAAATTGAAAATAAATATTTTAGCAATGTTTGCCTCGCTTTAAATTAAGTACTGTAATTTATTAATTTTGCAAACTGCAGTATGCTGTTCTCTGACAAAATTTATATTTTAATTGCAATTTATTGCATATAGTTCTTCTAGCTCGGATAATTCTACGTTAGTAGCGGAAATATGTATAATACTTAACTCTGGGACTGACTCGTAGCAACCATACAATGAACTTTTTGACAGCTTATTGTCTTAAACTATTTGACTCCCTCTTTCTTTCTCTGTTATTAGGGGAACTCTATCTTCAATCAGAAAATTTTTTGTTGAAATTGAACAAATTTTGTTTAAATCAAACAAAGTCTATCTTTGATATACGTTCAAACACACTGCAAAAATGGTGTCTTGTTGATGTCTTACCCGAAGACATTAAGACATTTATAATAATGTCTTATGGCAGTAAATGTCTTTGTTTAAATGTCTTAAACGCTAGATGTCTGAATTTTTTGTGTTTATCTCATTATATATAAAACATTTGAAATAAATGTTTACAAAAAAAGTTGTATGACCTACAAAAATACACATTTTAGGTTTAATACATTTTTCCAAAAAAAAGAACGATTTCCGAGAAACATGCAAAATCTTAAAATTGAGGTTATGTGACCTTTTGCATTTTTCTCGGAAACCATTCATTTTTTTAAAATGTGTATTTTTATAAGTCCTACAACTTTTATTGTAAACATTTATTGAGATTTTTCATATATAATGAGATAAATGCTCCTTGGTTAAGACATCAAAATATTTTTTAAAACTGACTCACACAAATGTCTTACCCGAAGACACCTGTTTTTGAAGTGCAAATGTTTGCTTCATTTAAACAAATAATTTGTTTGTTTGAGTTTTGTTTAAATCAAATAAATGATCGAACTTGCGCCCAAAAGATTCACAGAAAATCATCTAATACACGGGGCCATCGTAGGAGATGGAAATCACTTTATTTTTGCAACTTTTAACTTGTTCGAATAGGAGGAATTTATTTGAACCAACTCATTTGTTTAAATTAAACAAATCCTGTCTTCGTACCAAACAAACTATTTTTTCAAATAGAAGAAGCAAAAGATTTCAATTTGTTTATATCTATTAAATATTTATTTAAATAAAACAAAACATTTTTTAAATCAATTATTTTAGGTCAAACAAATATTATTCTTCAATTTAAACAAACATTTTTTCTGTGTGTTAGCTAAAAGAATGTATAATATGGATATTTCTCGTTATCCAAGATAGCATGGCATTTAGTTGTTGTTTCTTCTGTAAAATTTCCTGCTAAATCCAAATATGCTATGTAGTCAGATATTAAAAAAGTGGAATAGTTTTCTAGCTATAGCTATAAAATTCAATATTTTGGGTTCTGACAGAAAACAAGTTCACTAAAAGCCTTATATCTTCTGATATACTTTGCCGATTCCAAAGTTTTATTCACGAAATTAAAGTCGATTAAATTTCCTAACAAATATGTATAGAACAATTTCCAATAAAACTGTTGCTTTAGGAGCTATTTGTAAAGTCTACGAGAAAAATAACTCAAATAAAAAAAACAATTTATTTTAGTTTATAAAGTAATTTATAGAGTTAACAAATGTATTTCCCTGAGGAAATTACTCATATTTTTATTTAATATTCCTTGTCGCGTCTATTCGTATTAGGTTGGCCCAAAAAAAATTTTTTTTCTTGATGCTAC
>WNHD01003582.1:0-12480 GCA_011057455.1 Ganaspis sp. Gsp50
CGACATTTGGCAATTCGTAGATTTGATAGTTCGACATTTTCCAATTCGGGATTTTGAAAGTTCGACACTTGAAAAGTGGGAATTTTTCTGGCGCCTCAATGAGGACCAGTTTGTGACCAATTTGAACACAAAAATAAGTTTAAAATCTTCTTTAATTTTTAAGAATGTACAATTTTTGTTTTTAGAATTGGCAAAGAATCCAGTACCAGGATTACCGCCTCATCAACCACTTCCAGCCCATATGATGCCACCCTTTAATCCACTTCTTTATCCGTATCAACTGGCAATGGCACAGGCTGCTAGTGGCAAGGGACTTGTCGAGCTTCAAAGACAAGCTCAGGATCTTCAACGTCAGTATCTACTCGACATGATTCCCTCTCAAGCATCACAAGCTCAAAGCAGTCAAGCGCAGTCTAGAGCTCATCCTCACAACTGGAAGACGTAACTGAACGTGCTTACATAATTTTAAACTGCGTTGACTCAAGCTGTTAAAGCCGGAGAACGAACATAGAATGGAAGTATCGAGGCCTTTTTAGTTGAAATTATAAACTTGGGCGTTAGTCCTGAAATCGTCCAATGGAGGTTTTTATTGAGAAGTCAGAAAAGGTAAGAAAATAAAGAAGAGGAAGAATTGAAATTCTTCACCTCCGAATGAATTCAGTTTGCTCTGAAAAAATAAATTTACCCTTTGGGAAAAATTTATTATTACTTAGAGAATTATCAAAAGAATACAGTCTTTGGAAGGTGGTGCTCCGAGTTGTGATAAGCGACAATGATAACTTTCTATGCCAGATTCAGAGAATGGTGCATAATGAAGATAAGTGTGAATGAATGTAATAATTTTTATTATTACCCAAAACAAATCTTTGTGCAGTAGGGAATAATACGTGTGATATAGAGATTCTTTTCGATTGGTCAATTGATTGAATGTTTACCACGTAAAAACTACGATAACTGAGAAAATGCCTTTTAGATTTGTTTAAAGATTATGTCAAGTTTGTCACTGATTTACAAAAAAAAGAAAAATGAAGAAAAAAATTCAAAAAAATGACGTATTGCAATGGTACCTGTATTTGGTGTATATCTCTACTTGCTCCAAACTATGAGTATTTTTAAGACAAATTTAAATTACGAGACCGATAATTTTTCCAATTATTGTCTTTATTGAATTTGTGCTCATAAATCGAGTTTTAAAAAGTTCGACTGTGATGTTTCTGCGATGTAGCATAGCGACAAGATTTATTTGATAATGTGTCGAGAATTTTATTCTTGTGCACAAATTAAAGCACTAAATTATACTAAACAGAAATAAATATCAGTCAACTTTTGTCTAAATATTGGTCTCCTAAATTAGTAACATTTCAGAAATTTCAAAATCTTTCTGTGTCGAAGAAAAAGGCTGGAATTTCACTTTATTAAAATAATTACACTGCAAATAGAAATTAATTGAGCCCATGCGTCGAATAACTGCCTTTACGCGTGACCTTTATCCCCTCCTTGAGTCAGATTCTGGCTGTGCGAAGAAGGATGCGCGAATGCAGAGGCAGTTATCATACGCACGGGTTCAATTGTGCATAGAAACAAAATTAAAACAAAATTTTAAAATGCAAATTTCATGCCATATTTTTAAAAAAATTTTGTGTTTTGAATACATTTTATTTAACAAAGAATCCCATATCAAATGTATACAAAATTGTTTACTGTTCTAATTGACTATTTTTTGGATGTGTTTTGTGTTAAAAACAAATAAAAAGACAATCTTTGATTGTCTGTATTATCAATTATTGTATTTCAATGTGCAAAATGCGAAATTGACCACCGACCTCCTAAATTAAAAAATATTATCATTTTGAATGTTATATAAAAATTTTGTTTACAATTACTTTAAATGAAATGTATTCCAAAATTATTTAATTTGAAAACAATTTGTGGACATTTTTGTCCAGTTTCGATTGTATAAAAGTAGAACATTTATTTAATTTTTGATTTTTTGTCGATATTTACTCTTTCATAACAAGAAACAATTCAATTTGTTTACCTTAAAACGAATAATGAAATATCGAAACAACTTAATCAAGATTTTCTGTTCAGTGTGATTTTTTTAAAATCTTTAATTGTAGTGCGTACAAAATCACATGTATTTGCAAAGTTTAAGCTTGTCTTTTATAAACATGGGCATGAAGCAAGCTTTCGCTTTACATGTATTTATTAGGCTAATTGTACGATTAATCGCATATACAATTAACTTGTATACAATCGAAACCACGCAACTTAAAATAAATAAAAAAAATGTATTCTTAATGTTAAAAAATTGTGGCGTGAAGTTGAAATTAGAATATTTTATTTTTACAATTTAGGAATAATTTTAAAAAAGTATAATTGACAATCTTGAAATTATTTTTTGTTTATAATAAACATTAAAATGTATAATTAGTAAAATTTTATATTTAAAAGTTTTTGAATGAAAGTTCTGTCATTTTTGTACTTGACTTTTTTTAAATTTGAAAAACAGTGTCAGAGCATCGAACAAATCGTAAAGCAATATTTCGATTTCTTTTTTCTTCCTTTCTTAAATCAAGTATACAAAATTAATTAAAATTCGACTGTAATAAATAATATCGCGGTTTGAAGTGTAAATTTAATTAAAATACATATGTGTGGCCGTTATGTGGTTTTTACTCACTGGAGTGTGATTAATATTTATTTATGTATTCTTGTATTCAGGAGGGGTTTCGATGTATTGATTTGCTTTCTTTTTTCCCTTAACCATTATAAATACAATTTTTTGCAAAAATGTAGACTGCATATCAGTCGCTTTGCATGTACGTAGTCAGCAATGTCCATGAAGGCGTAATTTCCTTTCAGTTATCAAGTTTGAATTCAGAACAGAAGCACACTGGTAATTTTGTTTAATATTTTAACCAAAATGAATTAAGATTATAATTTTAATAAAAAGATTAAATTATAATGATTGATTTTGTTAAATATTTCGCTATTACATTCAACCTAATTTTTATTATTTCTAATTAAAAATATTAATGCTGTTAATTATACAAAGCAATTATTAAACAAGAAACAATTAAATGCAAAGTGTACTTTCTTTCAACAAAATAAAAGTCAATTAAACTTTTGTTTCAGGTTCGTCATTAAACTAAATTAAAACTTCATTTTCGTGGGAAATAAGAATCAAGATAAAATTGAATTTTTATTCTGTTTAAAACACATGAATGTCACTTTCCGTTATTTTTTCTTTTTGAATATTCTTGTATGTAATAAATATACATGAAATGCGACTGATATGATTGTTCTCTTACTGTATAAAAATGTTTTAAGATAGCCAAAATTAAATTTACTATCGTCACCTTTTTTCAAAACTGCTGATCAAATATGGTGTTTTAAAAATGCATTGTTTGACTGTATCACTAATCAATTCATTGAAAATTTGAATTTCTGATTACAAATATGAATTAAGCATTATCAAAATAATATTTATGAAATTCTGTATTTATATTTAATAAGTTTGTGACATATAGTAAGACTTATACTGTCTTCAAGATTGTGTTATACATAATTTTGGAACAATTGTAAATTTATTAATTCCTTGAATTCTGACATATTGGATCAGCTTTGTAAATTTTTCATTTTTATTGTAAAGTAATTTTTATCAGTCTTTATTGCTAATAATTTATATAAAAGTTGACAAGTCAGTCAATTAGTCAGTTATTGAATTTTGTGTAATATTAATAATAAAAATAATAATTTAATATTTTGTAACATTAGGTCTAAATATGATCGAGTTGATTAGAATTTAATTCATATTAAATTAATTAGGTACAATTTATTGTTTAACGGTTTATATTTTAACACTTTTTGGTGAATGTGTTTTGGTCTTAAAATTTTTTTTTAAGAAGTGTATGTTTTGATATTTGTAAAATTAGAATAGCTATATTTGGAAAATGGAAATGAAATATCTATAATTGAGTTCGATGCTCTTCCACTTTGTGAATAAAAAAAAATGGAACATTCATTAGAGAAAAGAGGCTTAATTATTGTACCTGTACTTGTCCGATCAGGTTCTTAAAAATATTTAGTCTCTTGAATCAAGTAACTTGTTAAATTTCTGACATTATTCTGCACATAAGATTTATGCTCCTAGCACTCATCCTATGCGATTTCCAGTATTTCTCGAATGGATCATTTTAATCTATCCGTTTAATATTTCGTCATACGTGTCCAATTCACTAAATACTACTGTTAATCTCGACATTTCTCGGTATATAATGTAATTAAATAAAGGAAAATTGTGTAATCAGCTCTCTTTGTACTATACAATAGATTTCAATCTTGTAAACACTCCTTATGATTACATACACATATATTAATATACCGTATTAAACAACCAGCGCATAATAGATAAAGATCTCTTGGTTTGTATTGCTAGTGTGTATGTGCGTGTGCGTGTGCGTGTGAATTTTGATCATCGTGAAACAAAAAGAAAATGAGAGGACGATGAAAGAATAGAGAATCTTAAGTCAGAGTAAATGGATCTTAAATTAGGAAAATTGTTTGAAAGTCGACTCAGAAAGAATGTTTGTTAAAATTTTGTGATTAATTTGTATATTTACAAGAAGCGTGTGAACTTGTAGCAAACGTTTTTTCTATTTTTAAAGAAGAATTTAGTTTGTTGATGGTTTGGGTTTATCAAATGAAACGAGTCTGGCTTAATCTCACAAACGTGTTTTTTTTACACTATCATCTCTCTTTATAATTTTTAAGTGTCTTAAATTATAAGAAAACTACTTAGTAAAATTAATAAGAATGACTTTTTAAAATCTAAGTATCAAGCTAAATAAAATAGGTGTTAATTTGAAAAATATATTTATTTGAGAGTAATTTAAGTGTTACGTTTCATCAAGGACATTTTTAAGGTAATGAATGTCATTGTACATTACATTTTGTCTGATTTTTACGGTATCCAGTTACGCCTACACAAAGGAAAATTTTATTTTTAAGCTTTCAAAATTGTCTTCAACGTAAAAGTTACATCCTGAGTCATTGCTTTGTTGATAATTGAAAAGGAAATTAATTTTCAATAGATTTCACATGGGAGAGTTGATTTTGAAAATTGTTGTATTTCTGCAAAAGTGTAAAGAAATAATCAATTTGGCATTATCAGAATAGTAATAAAAAATATTATATAAATCTCTAAAATGATTAAAGTAATTAGGGTACTTCCATAAATGCTGTCACAGATATAGGCCTATAAAATTGAGATAGTCTCTAGTAATGTTTGTTTTTCCATTTGAAAATAATTAATCAAAAATATTGATGTCCAGGAAGTTAGAAACGCCATTTTGTTTTTTCAAAAAAACAAAACCTGTGCCAAATTGTGCTAGATTTGTGCTGCAAAACATTTTTTGAAAGAGTTAAAATTTGAGCCCAAAAATCTAAGAAATCAATTTATGCACCAAAAACGCTATTTTGTCTAAATGAAAAAAACGAAGTTGTGCCAAGTATTGTCAAACACCTACAATAATGTGCTGCAATCCAAATTTAAAAATTATTCATATTTTTGAAAATAATTAAAACTTAAAAAAATTATCAAAAAATTTTCAAAATTTTGAAAAAGTCAAAGTTATGCCGAATTGTGCTAGTCTAGCACAATAGAACACTCCTATGCAACTTTTCTGTAAATCTAATATTTCTTTGCAAAAAAGCATTACAAAAAATTTTTGACCAACAATTTTGAAGCTCAAAATTTCGAAATAGTTGTTGCTGTTTTTGTATTGCTTGTTAAAGCTAATTTCGTTTATTTGTATTCTCACTTTTTATTTTTTAAAAATGATTTAAAACCTTGATCCTTTTTTTAAATTATTTCCTTGGTTTGGAATTAGCGCAACTTAATGGTATATTTTCTTTTTTGGTTATTTAGAAAAATTTGTTAATTCATTTAATAATTAATTTTATTGATTTTATTTTTTACATAATGCTTTTATAAAAGTTTTTCTATAACTAATTTTCAATAATGTTTTTAGTTCGTTTTATAAACATATATTTACTGACTTTACGTATTAGAATCATAATTAACTATAATTATTATAATTACGGAGTAAAGGGAGACATTATGGAATTAAGTTTAAGATTAGAAAGAATTATTCCAATTTTTACAATAGAAAAAATAATTCTTAATCTAATTTTTTTCAGGCTAACTTTAACAATTTCAATCTTAAACGAAATGAACAATTAAAATATAAAACAATATAATGCATTGAAGTAACTTATGGCTCGTGAAATATATATCTATCCGATTCGTCGTTAATCATGTTACATAAGAATTACATAAAAATATTTTGAAACAATTTGTTACATTTATAATAACAATTGTTGGATTCCAATGAAGAGACAATATTTCTTTATAATTACTTTATTTTTAAGAGATAGTTGTTGGAGTCCTTCTCGACTGCTAACTCAAATTGATCTGACATTGTGGGGATAACGCTGGGCTTTTATAGTTTTAGATAACAAAGACTCATAGAAACCTGGTCAAAATACAGATATCTAACATCTCACTTTTTTAGATTGAAGACGCGAGTGTTCAAATCTTTTTAGAGACAAAAATATAAGGAAAAGGAGAAGGAGGGTTATTATTATTAAATATAGCTTTTCTTTTCAATATATTACAAAATTACAATATCGTCAATTGATTTTATAATCAGATAGGAGTAGTGCTCCTGCGTTGCTTAATACTTTTTAATGGATATAAGTTTGGCATAACTGTTATACCATCAATTTTTTCAGATTTTCTTTTTTCAGTTCGTTCAAGATTTTCACTAGAGTCCTTTTCTAAATAAAATACAACTTCTCTTGAATGGAATGCGGAGTCGAAGTTACAATTAACAAATTTCTTTATTGTTGGGGGTATAATCCGTCCAGTAGTTGGACCTGATGAAGAAAAACACCATTTTTTCATTCGACGTAGACATCCGCACCAGTTACCAATTAGTAGGAGTAACAGGGCAGCTCCAATGGCAGCCAGGAAAATCGTATACCACCTTGTATGTGTAACGATAAATGATTTGTTGATGCGTTTGTTGATAATGTCATGGAGTTCATTTAATTTTTTTGTTAGAATAGGTGAGATGAGTAAGATCGATATTAGTTAGATGTACTGGTTTCAGTGGGCTAGACTGAATTTGTTTAATGTCTAAATCCTTGATGCAGCAATCGTCAGATATTATACTAACATTTGGAACATAGTAAGTTATATTTTTATCAGCAAAATTTGTTGTTTCTAATGCATACCGATTAATATAACCTTTACAATGAATTTCCAGTTTGATTAATCCAGTTTGATGAAGGAATCAGGAACCAATTTTTCAAACAATAACATCATTGATATTTGTTTGTGTTGAAATAATAAAAGGCATATTTTTTCTCTAAAATGAAACACAATATATCCTTAGTCATATTTCGTATATTTAAATGTTCAATAAAATATCAAATACAAATTATATTTATGTGCCGTTAACATGTTTATTCGTTGTGAATCTAATGAAATTGTTACGTGTTCTCGGTTCGAGTTCGAAAAAGTATCTGCTTAAGGGAAAATTTGTCCTTTAGGGGGAAATGATGAAATTTTGGTAGGGGTGTGTAGAAGGGTTCAAAAAATGGCAAAGGATTTGCTATTTGGCAGGAATAATGAGATGGGTGGTTACTGATTGGAAGCGTAGGCAGATAGTTTTGGGACTAGTGGAAGCACTTAAGGGTCATAAATCTGCGTCTCCTTCTACGATGCCCGGATGACAATAATTGCAAACGACGATGTTTTTCGTAGGGTTTACAAGTTTTTTCTCTAATCCCTACAATAAACTGAAAACGTGAGAAACTCAAATTTTGGAGGATTTGCGCGAGTTATAAATTTAGTTAAATATCAGATTTTTAAACGAATACAACTTTAAAAAGAATGAGTTTTTACAAAGATACTTTCTTATTGTCAGCCTAGTTTACAATGCTTTTAATGTCTTTATTGCTAAAGTTTTAAAAGAAAGCTTAAAATATCAAACTATGCTAAATGCAATTTTAATAGAACTGTTACTCCGTAACAATATTCTATCATCGTCTACTGAGTTGATATGAGAGGTATTTTCATTTAAATTATGTACAATTGAATTATATTTACGGTTAAAGCAGTCCTCCCATTCTTGAAGATTATCAGTTGCACAGAAACTGTTAGACGTAGATGATTGAGATAAGTCCGAGATCTGATCTTCAATCCTAGAGCACCTATTATTTATCTTTTGAATATCGGTAACACAAGAATTAATTTTTTCAGAATTCGTTTTTACGTCATTAGAAATAACATTCATAGCTGACTCAATGCGAGTTATATCTTGAGATAGAGTGGTTTAGACCTTTTCTAATTCTTTTTTAATACAGGTAAGTAAATGATTGAGTGACGCCTGCGAGATTTGTTCATCAAGATTATCAGCAGATGGGGTTATAGAAGCAGTGTTAACAGGTGTGGATGATGACGGGTCACGGCATTTTTTAAGACCAACACCGGGTATAAGGCGAGTCTTAGACGCACAAGCAGGGTGATATGGTGATTTGCATGAAGGGCATAAATGTGCTGTGACTACTCTGTTTTTACACATGACACAAGGAGTGTCAGATTCAGATAAATCCGCAATTTCAAGTTGTCAGTTCTCGGTCTGAACTCGAAGTTATGAAGCAGAAGTAGATGCTCTCATGTTGAATGAGACAGATATTAATAATAAATAGAGAGACTAAAGTGACGTGTACGTAGTTACGTGATCGTATACTAAAGTATACACTTCAACTAGCCTTAGGTGAGTAGATCCGGAGCGTATTCGAGCAATTACGGAATTTCCAGAACCAACTAATATAACTGAGATTCAACGATTTTTAGGAATGATCAATTTTTCGGCTAGATTTATGGAAAATAGGTCCCAAAATTTAGAGCCTTTGTATGATCTATTAAAAGATAACACAGTTTTCTTATGGGGACCAGATCAAAAACTAGCGTTTGAAAAGGCTAAACTATTGTTAACGTCAGCACCGACTTTAGCTTATTTTGATAGAAAGAAACAAATAATTGTTAGCGCTGATGCAAGCTCTTACGGAATAGGAGCTTGTTTGTTTCAAATTGATGAAAAAGACAACCGTGAAATTGTAGCATATACGTCTAGAACTGTGATCCCATCTGAACGACGGTACGCACAAATAGAAAGAGAAGCTGTAGCTCTTACATAGGCAGCAGGAAAATTTGAGGAATATAATTTAGGGTTGCGGATTGTTCTCGAAACCGATCACAAACCTTTGTTGCAAATATTAAAAACAAAAAATCGTGATGATTTATCTTCCCGTTTGCAACGTTTTCGGTTAAGATTGATGCGTTACGACTACGATATGCAATTTGTACCGGAAAAACATCTGTACATAGCTGATTCTTTATCAAGAAGTCCCCTGACTGACATCGAAACGACAGACGAATTGGAAAGCGAAACTGACGATTTTGTCAATTTTATCGTGAAAAGTTTTCCTATTAGAGATGTGTATCTTGAAAAAATAATAAAAGCTCAGAATGAAGACGAAGTTTGTAAAAAAATAAAAGTTTATTCTATCGAAGGTTGGCCAGATAAGAAAGGGATTCTGAAAAATTTAAATTTGTATTATCAACATCGAAATGATATAAATTTTTCGGAAGTTTTACTTCTTAAGCGAACTAGGATAATAATTGCTTCTAGTATGCAGGAAGATGATTTAAAAACCATACATTCTGGGCATCAGGGAATTGTTAAATGTCGCCGAAGAAGTAAATAATCAGTTTGGTGGTTAAATTTAAGTACTCAAATTGAAGAACTTGTAAATAGTTGTCCGAATTGTATTGAAGAACGAACAAATCTTAAAGAGACTTTTAGAACAGAGGATCCACCAACGCGACCTTGGTAAAGAATAGCCGCCGATTTGTTTAAACATAATAGATGGTATATTATTATTGTGGATTATTTTTCGCGCTATTTTGAAATAATTAAACTAAAATCTTTAACAGATGAAATTGCAATCGAGGGGATAATCGAGCTTTTCTCAATACACGGAATTTGCGAAGAATTAGTATCGAACAATTGTCCTCCATTCAGAGAAGAATTTTCAAAATTTGCAAACGAATTTAAATTTAGACATATAACTAGTTCTCCGTACTATAGTCAATCGAATGAGGAAGTTGAGGCTGCGGTAAAAACCGCCATACAATTAATTAAGAAAAACGGTCATAGCAAAACGGAAATGGCCAAAGCTCTTTAATCCTATCGAAGCACTGCGTTAGCTAATGGATTCTCACCAGCTGAGATGTTAATGAGTCGAAACTTGCGCAACGAAGCACCGATTATACCAAGTAAATTGTGTCGCGACATCAAAACAAGCGAAATTTATAAAAGAAATCTTGAAATAAAAGAAAAACAAGCGATTGATTACAATAAAAGACATAACGCGAGAGATTTACCAGAACTAAAGAAAGGGGAAGGAGTCTGGAGAAAAGATCTAAGAAAATATGGAAATGTAGAACAAAAACTTGATTTACCAAGATCTTATAAAGTAGTAGTTGATAGAGAATACAGAAGAAATAGATATCATTTAATTCGCGCTCCACATCATGATAATAAAAATATTCAAGATCTTTCTGAATCTAGAATCCAAACTCCTACACCTTTACCGAAATCTACTAATGATTCTAACATACAATCTTCGAGCACAACAATGTCTCCTAAATCGCCGTTGATACCTACGGAAGCAATGGTTGTAACACCGAAACAGAATTATGATACAATTGTTAAACCTCAAGAAAAAAGGATTCTTCCTTTCCGAAATCGAAAACCGCCTCGCAAACTTTTAGATTGTATCACTTAAATTCATAAATGTGGTATGAATAAAATTATTCAATTGCTTAAAGAGGGGGATGTAGTGTCGGCTTTGAAATTACCGCTATAAGTTTTAGTTGATTAAAGTGAACACCTGAGGGCGTGACTACATGTTTAGCCTCCTCTGTAGGCACACGAATGAAACTCAAAGTGTTTAATATAAAAACCCAAACCCTAAAGTGAACTACAAACTAATAAAATTAAAACTAAAGACAAAACTCTACAAAACCTTGGGCTGTTTTCTTCATCGAATTCTGTGTATTCATATAATAAAATTTTATAAAATCTTGATAAGTTTTATCCGTGTCATTGATGTTAAATTGAAATATGACTTCAATTCTGTCAGTCTCCGTAGATTTGGGCAAAAGTTGTCTAGAAAGTCCGTCGGCATTTGAGTTAACTCGGCCGAGTTTATATTTGATCACATATTGATATTCATTTAAACGGAGTCGCTGCCTAACAAGTTTTGAAAATGGAATTTTGCAATTAAAATGCCACTGAAAAGGTCTATGATCAGTGTAAATAGTGAAAGGTTTACCGTAAAGGTAGGGTCTAAAATTTTCAGTTGTACAGATAATGGCAAGTAATTCCTTTTCTGTCGTGGAATAGTTCTTTTCCACCTGATTTAAGGTTTTAGAATAATATTCGACTGGGAGATCATTTGCGCCTTTTAATTGAGATAGAACGCCTCCAATGCCTACATTAAAAGCATCGATACTTACTATGAAAGGTTCTAAAAAAGAAGGATATTGTAGCAATGGTTCCTTGGTTAATATATCCTTTAATTCTAAAAATGCTACCCACACAGCACCGGAAATTCCCTGAAACTCCCCTGAATATTCTATTACATTTTCGGAATATTGAAATTGGAAGTTCCGAGAAGTTTGGTGGAAGTTCCGCGGCCAATTTTCGCTTCCATTTACGTCCAATATTGAATGCGGACATTTTTCTACTTCCACGGAACTTCCCGGAACTTCCAATTTCAATATTCAGAAAATGTAATTGAATATTCAGGGGAGTTTCAGGGAATTTCCGGTGCAGTGTGGGTATTTATTAAGTGTCTATCCACACAAAGTCACTATCCTTTTTTAATAGTTGAGTTAATGGCTTGGCGATAGTGGAAAAATCTCTAACAAATTTTCTATAATAGCCGATCATTTCTAAGAATATTTTTATGTGTTTCATATTTTTCGGTATCGGCATTTTCTGGATTGCTTTGATTTTACGAGGGTTAAGTTTTACACCATCTTTTGTAATTATTTGACCCAAATATTCACACGATTGCCTTATAAACTCACATTTATCAGGCTGAAGTTGTAATTGATTGTCGTGGAGTCCCACACAGCACCCAAACTTCTCTAAAACATGGCTTAACCTCGCAGAGCGAGGTTAGGAACCTTACATGCCGAAGTTTATACAAGTTTGTGTCGATGTTTAAATGTCTGCATGTAAAGAATATCTACACGAAACCTTGAGCGAATATTACATTTCAATCTTCACGTGGAATGTTCAATCAATGTTCACTGAATGTTGTGTCAATATT
>WNHD01003583.1:0-12475 GCA_011057455.1 Ganaspis sp. Gsp50
GAACATGCCAACACCCGGTTTCCGAACATTAAGGGACGGAAATTCGAAAAGTATAACGCCCAGTCACGAACGACCCCAGTGTGTCGGCTAAGGGTTAAGGGTTTAAAAAGACATAAAATATTATAAATAAAGTTTGGTCGCAAATCATTATTAAATTTGAAAATTTTTTAAAAAGTTGACAATTTTCTGTCTTTTTTACTTCCTAAGTACTGTAAACTTTCTTATAACGAAGAATCACAAGTAGTGACAAAAAGTTTTGTTCTTCAGTTGTATTATTGAAGGAAGAACCTAAAAATTGGACAAAACCTGACAAAGTAACAAGCTATTTTGTGTACGAACTACAAAAAAGCGTATTTTTATCTCTAAAATGAAACTTTTTGGTTGCTTTAGAAATTTAATACATACCACATTTTTTACTTTTTCAAGACGACCACTTGGGGTATATCTGATGCAAAGTAATTTATATGTATTGTGACGTGGTAAAAGTACCACGCACAATTTTCGACTTTCAGTCGGATAATTTTTATAATTAATTTTGAAAAGCAGTAATTGCGAAATATTTTTATAATAAACACCAGGCTGAAAGTCACAAATTGAGATGTTGTACATCCGAATATAAACTCGGCGACTTGTGCCATATTTTAGTTCGAGTTTTTATCTTAAGTTAATCTTATTTAATTTTACTTTATAATTTGGTTTTTGTCAATTATGAATCATTTGTTTCCAATATGGGGTTATGTTACACAAGAACTGGTAAAGTTATTATTTTGTAACATCACCACTGCCAACTTGTCAAACCGGTAAACTGAATTATAAAAACGGTTAAAAACTAATTTCTTTAAAATCATTTTTACACGCACGAGCACTGATCAATTTCGGGACTCTTGATAGAGACAGCGGTGCTGTCATGGTCAACGGTTTTTGGAGTTCCTGAACACTTCACTGGTCAACATCAGGAGTTCGCGAACATCATCTTGGTCATCGTGGGACTTCGACCGGATGCTGAATTCGGATGTGAGTCCCGAATTCGTCGTGGTGTCCAGTATTTTCCAGAGTCGCTGTATTGTGATTGCTCACTTGTCAAAACAATCCACCATTTTGAACTGTGAAAGCGCACTAGCGCCATCAAACTGAACAATCAGTGAACGCACTTGAGCCATCTACCAGAATCGGCTATCATCAGCCGATAAACTCGTGATTAGCGGTCGATATTTAGACGATTAACTTTATCAGTGAAACGCAAATAACATTCGACGCGCATGTGCATTATTGATCCCTCTGAACTCTCGTGAATGATGTGACGCTGTTCTAGTGTCACTTCCATCTTGGTGTTGGAACTGAAAACAGTTTGTAAGGAGTCAAATACAGTTTTATTAAAATTAAAATAAAATAAAAATTACGGCTGGTAGAGGAAACTGGCGCGGACGTCGCCGAATAACAGGTGAGCTCCTCATTTAGAACAAACTTGAAAAGACTTGTTAGAGTCGTTTCTGCCAAATTGTTTAAAGAAAATAGTGAACTACTAGATTCAGTGCTCAGTGCTTGTCGCGTGCGTTTTCTTCGGCCATTGGCCGAATATTATTAACTCTAATCCTTGAAATATTTAAGTATTTATATTTGGACTTGTTTGCTTCGAATTAAACGTTTATAAATTTAGAGTCAGTGTAATTTTTTTTATCCCAACACTCTCCTCTATTAAGTTGAATATTGAGTTGGTTTGTCAATAATTATAAAATTTAAAATAAAGTCGTTTTCAGTTATTTTCCCGTTTTCTAAAAGAAATAAAAAACTTGGCGTTCAATAATAATTGATGTTTGAGTTTTTTAAATGAGCTAAGTAATCAAGGGTTAATTCAATATAATGATAATATAAATAAAACCTGGTTACAGTATACATATATAAATATGTAATATGTATATATAAATATATAAAATATGTAATTTTTATAATCTAAGTACCACATACTTGAATTTACTATTCATTCATTTCTTTCAATTAAGGGCGTTGAACAATTCGTCGCTAGAAATTTTTTTAGTGTCTTCGTATTATGTATATGTTTGTTTTATGTACCACTTATTTCAAACTGAATTTTCATAATTTTCAAATACTTTTTTTGAAAATCGAAAAACATACGACGGTTCCTAAATCAATACACTTCCATTTGAGCACAAAATTTTTAAAATTGATTGTAAATTTTAGATTCAGTTTGACATGGCACAAATAGCTTGCCAAAAGAAAAAGGGTACATGTAATTTGACAGTCCGTCTATCATATCGGTGAAATCAGGTACTTCTAATATACTTGCATCCTTATTTTTTCGTAAAATTAATATTTACGCTGTTACAATCTGAGCCCTCAATTCACAATCAATTTTTGTGCTCAAATAAAAGTTTGTTTAATCAGGAGTCGTCGTATTTTCTCCAGTTTTTATAAAAACGTCAAGAAAATGTACAAATTTGATTTAAAATAGGTGGTACGTATAACCTTTTTGTCTCTCATGTCACTTTAGGCATCAGGGCCTATCATTGTGGGGGTATAATACGAGGGTACTTAAAAAATTTCTGGCGACGAATTGTTCAACGCCCTTAAAAATTAAAAATCAATTTGGTGCGGCAAATATTAAAGCTGTTTATACTAGATTTTTGGTTCTAATTATGAATCCGTAGATAATAATTCTTTATTAGGGCTACTCTTTGAGAAAAAAGTGTTTGAAGTGTCAAAAAATAGCGTATTTGACAATGTTTGAGCAGTTTTTAATGTGCAATAAATGACAATAAGTAATGTGCAGAAAAGGGAGCATAATCACATTTAGAGATTATGGTCAAAAATTTAATCTTTAATTTTTTATCAAGTTACATCATCCTCTGTTTATTGTCTAGAGCTTCTAAAACCAGCGATAAGAAACTCGGTTTAACAAAGTACTATCACTGACCTCCAAATAAAGGTGCAGGAATTAGGTTTTAAGGATTATAATACAGAGCTCGAACTTTGATTAAAGCCCAAATAGAAAGCTCTATCATCTTCTGATTATACTCTAGATGTACTCATTTACTCAAGTCACACTGAAATCAGTTTTTGTTGTAAAGTAAATTAATGCAAGTTTTCTTCTAGGTATTCGTAATCAGCACTAAAAATTCTATCAAAAACAGCTTTGAAACCCTCATTAAACTAGTGTTGACATTTGTTATAAATATACTCCTGTTGGTATTCCGTATTTCAGAAAATAAACTTTAAATATTATACATTTTTTAAAAATATTTTGCATAAGACATCGATTTTTTATAACTTTTTGAATGTAAAACAATTTCTAATTTTTTTATGAATTAACCTGCAACTGTCAATACTTCCTGAAGAATGACTGCTTTTTGTTTTTCCCAGAAGTCGATAAATTAAAAGTCCCCTTTATATATTTTAATCCACACTGTAAAAATTTTTGGTAAAAATTTACAATAATTTTGGAGATGTAATTCATACTAACAGTTAGTGGATTTTAATCAAAATTTTATGGTGAAAATTCACAAAAACTTTGTAAAAATATATCCAAATTGGTGAATATTTTCCAAAACTTTGTGAAAATGTTTCTACTCAAAATACATATTATATTATGTTCCAATTTTATTTAAACAGTGTATACAGAGAAAGATTAATTACAAATCATAGGACACACATACACACACATCAATACACATGATTTCCGCATTACCATCATAAATCTATTGTACTACCTAACACTAAATGCACGAAGAAATGATTAAATTCGTATACTTGCCTGAATAAATTAGACAGTTAACTGACTAGGCAGTTGGCTATTTGCCGAAAGCTGTTTAGGCAAGTAGAAGAAAATGATTCTCACCTACGAACTGTAAACAAGAGATTGAAGCAGAATAAATTTAAAACGTGACAGTTAAAAAAAAATTGATTTAGGTTTTGTGAAAGAAAAGATGTTTAAATCTGAATTAATTTTTATTCATTAATAAAATAAATTATCATTTCGTTATTATTTATTACTACATGGCTGGCTTTGATGATAACGAGAATTGCATAAAGTACTAGATTTAAAACAAATGCATATTTTTGATATCCGCTAATTTTGAAATTCATAAATGTCCCATAAATGTTAAGAAAATCAAGAGTCCCTCTATCTACTTCAGGAATAGATAAAGTTATGCATTCTCCTATACTTAGAACCCTAAAACTTTCTCCTGAAAAAGTTATCACTTTTTGCGCTGCATTTTGCTGTCTCACAAAACAATCTTGTTGAGTATTTACAAGGTGCTTTCCTCTAATGCATAACATGCAAATCAATCTGCCTGCAGTAGTCAGATCTAATTCTGTCCAATTTATGTGTACTTGTTAGGTGTATTGTGCACAGTTAGTGGAGTCCTCAAATGTTAAAGCACTAATGCAAATTCCGCAAATTATAGAAGTAATTGGAACATCTTGTTCTATAGAAGAAACATTTCCTTCCATCACATTTTCAGGAATACTGCAAAATTAAAAAATAATAATTTCGTTTAATTATCATTATGTCAAAAAGCATGAGAGTTACTCTCTTAAATTGAATAAGTGGAATTTCACTGATTTTCCAGTGAAAACCCACTGTTAAAAATCAATGGCACACTTCTGACTCATAAATCAGTGAAATTTGACTGATTCAATTTAAGAGAGTTTAACTCCTGTAATTATGTCAACAGGAAAATTGAGAAATACCTGTCAACATTTGTTCTACTGGTATTTTCTTCCAAAGCCTTTTGCAGATCTTCTTCTGAAGAAAGTTGATTTAACACCTCAGCTGACAGATTTAAACTTTTTAGGCCTGCTCAGATTGGTCCTAAGACAGTCTCATATAATGTCTGGTTTATAATCCTATGTTTGGCTGTGTTTTTTTGTCTCTGAATATAATTTAAAGTTTTATTGATACTTTTATTATTATTGTTATTTTTAATATTCTTTTTATTATTAATATTTTTATTATTATTATTATTATTATTATAATATATTTTTTCGGTGTAGAAAAATCAACAATTTAAAAAAATTATGTTTAATACTTTGATTATATATTTTTTTAGCCTTTTGTTTAAAAAAAAACATAATTATTTACCCGTATTTCATAAATGCCACGACTCCAATCTGTCGATCTATTATTCACCATTCAAGCACGAATCATATTTTCAACATCTGCATTGGATCGCTCAACGCTTTCTTGGCTCTGAAGGCGTCGGGGACGCCCATGAACAATTTTACATAAAGGTCAAATTATTGTAATTTCAGTTATAACAGAAGCCATAAATTTTGGTCCGTTATCGCCTTGTGAAATTTGTGGGGCTCACCACGTGAAAAAGATTTTAGAAAGCTCCTCTGCCAAATTCGCTGCTTGTTTTGACTTTAACGGTCGCAGGTTGAGAAATTTCGTGGTGATATCTTTGTTATTCATTACCCATTTGAAATCACCATCACTGCATTATTGAAAATCAATAGGATCTATTTAGCCACGCATATTGAATCCATTTGAGGTTATTGGTTTTACGACAACTTTTTTCGGAACAGTTTTTTTTCTGTTACACATTTAGCAGCAATGAGCAAATAACTCGCAAACTTGCCTTAAAATTCTCTATTTATTTATTTATTTTTTAATATAACATTCTATCCCTTCCTCCATGTCCAGTTTGAGTGTGAGCCTCCAGTAATTTGGCATAATAATCCTCAATCGCTATAACGAAAATCAACGCACTTTTTTCTTCTTTTCACTTTAAAATTACATGATGTTCATCATTAAGTTTTACAATTTCATACAATTTTGAACAGTGATAAAAGGAGCTGCTTTTTTTCATTTTATAATCTCGAATTCTGTAAGTAATTGTATTACTTCCAGTAAACGTTGTTTGTTCCAAACAGCTCTATTACTTATACAATTTTTGTATAATATTTTTAATTTTTCTTCAAATTCTTCTCGATTCATACTCATGTCACGTATAAAAAAAGAATTAAAATTTCAATAAAATTTCTCGTCAACTTAATTTTATATTTAGAATGTACGAGTAGTAGGATTACACTAAATGAACTTTTGTTTCATCGCGAATATTTAAGCAATTAAATTTATTTTGTTTATAATAATTCAGAATTACATTTACTTCTCTGTCACGTATAAAATTTATTCTCCTTCAATCTCTTGTTTACAGTTCGCAGGTGAAAATCATTTTCTTCTACTACTTGTCTAAACAGCTTTCGGCAAATAGCCAACTGCCTAGTTAATTAGCTGTCTAATCTATTCAGGTAAGTAGACGAATTTAATCATTTACTAAGTCCTTTCGGATATTTGGCAGCCGTTAGCTAACTAAATTCGTCTACTTGCCTACAACATATGCAAACTCAATTGAAATGAAAGTGTTTCTGAGGGAGAAGTCTTTTTTAATAACTCATAATTTAATTATTACTTATAATTTATTCAAATAAAGTGCAAAATTTTTTGCATAATTAATGTATTTAAGTTTAATTTTAGAAAGAAATGATATTAAATCTTTGACTTCAAGACAAAATTTTATATGTTTTCTTGACATTTTTTCGAGTATTTTTTTAAATCCCTCCCAATTTAAATGAAATTTTTTACAAAACTTTAATTTTTTAAAAATTTCCTTAAACTCTGTTCTTTTGATATTTTTTCAGTGATATATTTACGAAAATCTAACTTTTCGCTAACCTGTTGCAACCATGACGAAGTAGAAATTTTAGTTAAAATCATCTATTGTGTTTATAAACATCGACAGAATGGTTAAGGATTATTGAAATCAATAACTTATTGGATAATTTTTCCTTTTTTTAGGGACAATTTTTTATCTTTCCCAAAATGGGTGAATATTTACCAAGATTTTTGGTTAAAAGTATTTTCTCCACAAAATTTTGAATATTCACCAAAAATAGTTGGTGAATATCCACCAAATTTTTTACAGTGCATTTTACATAATTGTATATATTTTCATGTAATTGCCTTTTCTAAACGCTTTTTCTGTCTTTAAAAAATTGTAGGTACTTAATTAATCAAAATCTTTTTGTTTAAATTCAGGCCACAAGATTAGGAGTTTTCAAGGAATTAAACTATTGGCTTCTTTTAACTAAAAATTTAACGCAAACTTTAAACATTGTCAATGATTCGTCTTTTAGTATAGTTACTGAATTCACTATCACTGAGTCAAAAGCTACTCATTTTATATTCTATGAGATCTATAACCGGTGCAGATATCGTGATGGAACTTTAAACGTGACATACGCTGGTACATGGCGAAAAACAAGTGGATTAAATATAATATTAACAAGAAATAAATTATTTAGAAGATGGAATTTTCATGGAATGAATTTGAAAATGGCTAGCTCAGTAAGTCATATGTAACATTATTTTTACTCATTAATTAATTTTAAACTAAGGCATATATGATAATCTGTATTGAAGGATATCGATCGCTGAAACATTTTATTCAATATTCATTCAAAGAAAGACGTAAAATACGGAATTACAAATACAAGTCGGTAAGCCGCACTTACTGCAGTACACAGGATTAACGACATCGCTGGCATACTCAGAGAAATGTTTGCTTAAATCAAACAAATATTTATGTGGAATTTGGTTAGACTTATATTTGTTTAATGTCAGCGAAACTTAAATTCAGTCAACAGGAAACAAAACTTATTACCCATTACTTACTAATTATTATTTATTATGATAGAGTGGGGTAGGTCGAACCTGGTTTCTTTTGACCCATAAAAACATGCACCATAAGGGTATCGAGCTGTTTGTTGTGGGGTTTGGAAGTTTAAAGGACTTGTATGTATTTTAATTTTTCACGTTAAAAAGCGAAAAAAAGCAAAAATATAGTTGTTAAGCATACCATTTCTCTTCTAATTAAGATAATCAATCTTGCTTTTAGTTTCCCATAGAAAAACTTGTCTTTCTAAAATTTAAAAAGTTATGTTCCTTATTAGATAAATACAAATAAAAAAATTATATAACCAAGAAAAAAAATTGTTTAAACAAAAAAATATTTGTAAAAAATTGTTTCAAACCGTATTTTTTACGCACGTGCGTCTGAAAATTTTTTTCGTGCAAGATTTCTCTTAACTGTGAAGATATTTTTAAAAAACCTTCTCGGAGATGAAAGAGGGCATATTTTTATAGGTCTGGCTGGTCTTCATTTTATATTTTGTAAAAAAAAAATTTTTTAATTATTATCGATTAAATTTCTTCGTGCAAGATTTCTCCTAACTGTAAAAGAATTTTTCAAAAATATTTTAGGGGATGATAGTGGGGATGTTTTTCTACGGCCCTCTGGTATTTATCTTCAATTTTGTTGAAAAAAAATTTATTGATTTTATCAGTTGAACGCATTTTGTCACAATCATGAGGGTAATTGATCAAGTAGTTGGTTCGTGCAAGATTACTCCTGAACCATAAAATATTTAGAAAAGATATTTTGAGGGATGCAAAACGATATCTTTATATTGGTCTCTCTGGTTATTTTGCACTATTTTGTTTAAAAAAATATTTTTATTAAATTCATGTAGCTTGTTGTATTGAGGAAACTCAGAGCAACGCCCTCTGTCGGTCACGTCCCTCAAGCGGTTGATAGTGTAGATTATCTTTTGAAATTACTCAAGAGCGCTCAAAAATACTTTATAAAGAGATTTTTATTTGAAAAAGCAATAAAATCAGATTTATTCTAGAAGAAACTATATAAATGATACCTGCCCTAAAAAGTAAAAAGAACGTAAGTAACAATATTTTCATTGTTATTTACGTTCTTTTTTCTTTGCAGGGCAGACATAACCTGTAACTGACATAGATAAATAAGTCAAATAATTGTAAATTCCAGTTTAAAATTTATAGGAAAATTAACATACGAAAACAATAAATTATTACTGTATTTGGTTATTCAAAACATAAGAGCACCCAGTAAGGTCAAAATTGAAAACAATTATAAACACCTATTCTCTGCAGTAATCAAGTTTCAGAGAAAAATTCACAGTCAGTGTTTCATAAACCTTTTTGATTACTGTTAATTCACTTTTAATATTTTATCAACTTTTGAATTATTATCAATTCCATTTTAGCGTTACTTTAACTTTTGAATTATAAATTTCGCTTTACTTTTCTTATTGAACAGAAGTACAATTTAAATATCCGTTAAATGTAGTAATATTTTATAGTTTATCGTAGTTGGAAGTACAGAGTGTTCGACTTCTGCGCCACTAACCCAGGTTCAATTCTTGGACTCAACGATTTTTTTTAGCAAAAAGTTTACAAAATAATTAAGTGCATGTGTTACGGAAATAGAAAAATTGATACTAAAAATCAAAAAACTTTTTGGCCGTATTACTCCCAAACCAACTTGAATTTTTAAATAATATTTTAGGACGTGAAAAAGAACATGAAAATAAACCATTCTTTATTTTGTTTCTTTAAAAAAAATGTAAATAAATCTTTGTGGTGCAATTTAAATGTAGTTCAACATATTCATTGGAAAAAATATTTGAAAAGATGTTTTAATGTTAATAATACATAAAAAATATATAATTTCAAGTTATATAGCAAAAATTAGCACAAATACGTAATCAGCAATATCTACATCAAATTTTAATGTATGTAATTACATAAAAGATTGTTATTCTTTGAAAAATGGTTTCAAAAATAATTATTATGACGAGTGGAGAGGTTACTAGTCACTAAAAAATATAAAATTTAATTTCAATTGTGTATTTTATGAAGCTAAATTAGATTTTTCAAATTTTCAAAATAAAAATGATTATAATATTAGATTTGTTATTCCTAGAAAATCAGTTGTAAAGAAATTATAAAGAGCTTACTATTAAATAAAAAGAAGTTAAATTTGATTATAGATGTCTGAAGCCATATTATTAATTTTTCTTTTATTTTTAAAACCATATTTAATTAGTATAATTTTAATAAATATATAAATTATAGCTAAATTTTAAAATAAAAGTCATGGAATAAAAAATAAAATAAATATTTAAAATAAAATTGAAAATAAAATGTTTAAGGAAGGAAAGGTTGGTTTATAAAATTAACGATTAACCAAAGAATTATAGAGTATGAGTATTTTTAAAACCTTTATTTTACATAGTCGTGATAAGAAAATTTAGCGAAATTTTCTCAAACATATTTGCGATTTTATTATTATTATTTTTATTATTACAAACGTTTAACAAAACTGCAATGAAAGTATGGCAACTAAAAATACCTCTTTGAACACGTAGCTTTTAGATTAAACATATAAATAAAATTAGGTACAACGTACAAAAAACTGAACTTCAAATAAATCTATCTATTCACTTTTTAATGACATTGTAAATTGAATGTGAACAGAAAAACTAACACCTAGTTTTTACATTTTTTAGTTGATAAGTAAAGATTGAGAACTTTGAAACTAACAAAATTTTTAACGATGAGAATTTAAGGATGGGGAAAAACGAATTTAAACCTCTTTATACTCGCGAGGTTTTTGATGAAATATATAAAGTAAAATTAATACTGTAAACTTTAAATTTTATAACAACTAGATATAAAAATCAGTCCATTATTAATATGTGATAAAAATACTGTTTTGTGTGCAAGAATTATTATTGACTTTTTTCAAATTACGAAATTGTATTTATAGGATTAGAAAAAAACACTTTATTTAGATCGACTTGTTATACTTTCAGACTTTAATTTTCTTTATTAAGAAATTATATTTATTTTTCCTATTGTGATTTCTAGCAATTATAAGCCATCTGTCTGTGTACAAAGCAATATAATTATTCAGACGGTGCCAAAAAATGACGCATTGAGCAACGTAAGTTTAAAGTACGTCAGATTTAAAATACGAACAACTAGAAAATAATGAAGTAGAATCTCCCTAATCGGATCTACATTTTGTCACAAAAGAGTTAGGAACTTTTTCAAATTAAATTTTCTAAAAAATTTTAATATGAAATTACTTCTAGTGAGATAATAAAAAATAATTAAAAAAATAATAATGAAATTTTTTTTTAAAAAAAAAACGAGTTCTGATGAGTTCTACTCTTTAACAAATTTTTATTTTCGACTAATAGCGATGTTTTCTACATCTTTCCCAATCTCTCATCTGCTTTTCCCTTTCTCGTGTGGTTTCTTTCTCCTCTTTTTTCCATTCCATTTCTTGCTCCCGTTGCCTTTCGGTTTCCTTTCTTCTCTGTTCCTCTTTTTCATATACCATTCGCAGTTCTTTCTTTCTCTCCTGTTCTCGTTCATCTAATTTCATTCTTCTAATATTGTGTTCTAATTCAGTAATTCTTTTTTCCAGTTTCCATCTCTCCCTATCATCTTTTTTTACCACTTGATTTAGTTTCTCCTTCAGTTTCCAGTGAAAAGAATCTATATAACACCTTATTTCCTAAAATAAGAATAACAAGTTAGACAAGTAAATAACTTACATTGGAAAAAGTTGTGAAAATTTTTTTAAAAAGTATCTTTAATACAGTCAAAGGAGTAGATAATGTCAAAAAAGACGCATCAGATCAAGAGTAGTTTGAAAAAATCGATTCTTAAGATATTTACATTTAAATCAAAATTCAATTGAAATTAGTTTAATTAAAATTTACAAAAAAAAGAAACATTTTTTCTTTATATTAGAGGACATGAAAACAAAGCTTATACCGAATAAAACTATGAAAATCAGAATAAATTACTTTATTGTAAATGAGAGGACTGTGCAAAAAGTTCAAAAAGTTATTCCGTTCAACTTGGTTACAACCAGTAGAATCCACTTTCATTAAACTTGTTTTATAATTATTTTTATATTTACTCAAAAATTTCAAAAAATTTGTGTAAGAAAAGGTAAATCGATGTTTTATTTTTAATGTTCTTTTCCCTAAATTTAGAATAAAAAAATATTGTCAAAATGGAATGATACTATATATTCTGAAGACTTAGTTTCATTACCGATTATATATAAAAAAATTTAGTCTCTAATCTCTTTATCAATTGATTTTAAATTAATATATCACAGAAGCTTAGTCAAATGCCAGGTAAAAATAATTCGTCCGAATAAGATATTTTGTCTGAAATCCTGATGGATAAAGAACGAATTTTCGCTCGACATTCGGGCGAATTTTCACGTGTGATGTACATACGAAATTTTAATTTATTTTGTGCAAATTTATATTTATATGCACCAATTTACTTTTAAAACACATTCGGAAAGATGGTAAATATGTTGAAATAAGTAATTATTTACGGATTTTGACTTTTGCATTAACTGAACAAATGTTTCAGTATTTTCAGTCTGATATACAAATATCAATGCTCTGGTTTACAATGCTTCTGATTATACAAATTACACCGGCATACAAAAAAAAATTTTGAATGCTGGGTCTGCCATATGGTAGGTTCTCTTCATTAGGATGTATCTAAAGAGAAAAAAATTGTCCGATCAAAAAGTTAGTTCGT
>WNHD01003584.1:0-12473 GCA_011057455.1 Ganaspis sp. Gsp50
AAGATCTTGTACAGGATCCATAGTGGATCTAGTACTAGGTCTACTGTGGATCTTGTACAAGATCTTGTACAAGTTCTTGTACAGGAATTTTCAGTAGGGATTCTTTATAAAAGAAGCACCTATTTGACATTGGCAAAAGAAATAAGTTGATAAATGTAGTATTAGAAATGGCTTTATCATACTCAGAAGAAAATAATGAAATTGTTAAAAGAACGGTCTAATGTAACTTTTGATTCACGAAGATATAGGTCCAAGATCTCTTTAGCTCAATACATGATGGCCAATGTGAGTAGAGTCCTGGCATACAGACCCGATAAATAATGTATGTTTCGTTAGTACTAGTAATCAGCCTGAAAATTTTTGATGGTAGAGTGTTATTGGATCATCTGCTAACTCGCTAACTCGGATTGATCATGATCTGCCGGTCCTGCTGGCAGGTGAGCAACCTAGACGTGAGGAGGGAGATGAGAGTTTTATTCTAAAATGCGAAGCAAGACATTTATGTACACCAGAGAAAATATCTTCCGATTGATAGAGAAGAATTAGGTAAAAAAAAACATAGGTAAAGTTGACATGACATCTTATTTAAATATCACTTAAGTAGAGCAGACCGAGAAAAAAAATTAACAAACAATAGATTTTTGAAACTAACGTTAAAATAATCTCAGTAGACACACTTGTTTCAAAACCATTGAAAAAACGAATATTTTAGATTATTTTCCTCAAAATAATGTAAATAATACTTGCAATTTTTCTTTGTGTGAAATATGCTATCTTATGCTGCTTTAAATGTCGGCTAGAAATCGGACTCAAAAACTGGATGAATTTGACAATAACAACATATCAAATTCGGATTAAAAACATATGATAACAGGAAACAAAAGTCGGGTGAATTTTCTAATAAAAAGGTATAGAATTCGTATTAAAAACATATGGTAACCGGATCATGAACAATAAACGGATGTCAAACAAATTAGAAAGTACGACTTACATATAAAACCCAAATATCCGGTTTGACACGCAAATTCGCCCATTTCTTGTGTCCGGTTTATGTTCGAAAATTTTAGTAGGGTACTTTATTTATTTAATGTATTTAATGACAAGAAATTAATTTTGTTTAATTTTAAAAATCATTCGTTAATACGAATACTATGAAAATATTGTTTAATTTAAAGTAACGTTTTTATTTGTTTTTAATAACTCACATTCGGAAAAGGAAAAAAATTTGTTCTGTACATTTTTCCGGTTGGAAATTTGCAAACTAGGCCTAATATTGTTCTGAAACACATGGCCAACTTGCCGCCTAGTTTGACGCCAAGATTCGAGCTTGGCCCTAACTTGGCCCTAGTTTGCATGATAGCTCCATCTTGGCGTCAAAGTAGGTGGTAAGCTAGTTGGGTGATTGATTTGGAGTTTTGGAAATCTAGCTTAACCCAAGCGAGGGCCAATATACAATTATTGGGCCTAGCTACAGCCAGGATGGAATTTCCACACGGGTTGCTTGTACTAATGACATTTTGTTTTTTAAGGTGAATAAAAAGTTAGTGCACTGTAGCTTTGGTCAGAGAACAAATTTTAGGACTGATTGCAATTAAGTCCCAAAATAATGAAAGAACGTTATTAAATGCTACAGAAATATACTGTACAATAAGAGGATTACAGTCTGTGAGTGTCTATTTACTTTTTTCTATTATTTGTGCATTTTTCAACATATGTACATATATAAATAAATAAATACATATGATTTCGACCGACTGAGTAGCTCAGTTGGAAAATGTCTAGGGCTTTGCGGTAGCGGATCAAGGGTTTGCACCCGTTAGCCCTGGGGTTTTTTTCAACACGTGAGATACTTAGAGCGGGAGATTTGACGTTAAGGACTTGTTTGTGTGATATTTCGAGACTTCGAAATCATACATCCAAGACTCAACTGTCGATAAATCGGCTTTACTCAGTTAAGGTTTTCCGTGGTTTTCCTTAACTCTGGTTAGAAAGAGCGAGGTGAATACGAGTAATTCTAATTAAAGTCGGCTATGGACGGAAGTTAGGGGGGAAAGGGATGGGAACATATAGAAAAGAACTGTGGGGTCTATATGTTAAAAAACTCGAAAGGGTTTACATAGAGGGCTAATAAAATAAATACATATGATTTTTAAATATTTGATACATATTTACATATTTAATGTTTTAGTTCTTTATTTAAACTACATACTTAAAAAGAATCAGTGTTTTATGCAGGATGTCATATATGTAAAATGATTTTATGTAGCGGCTACTTCAAGTGTTAACAATATGTACATCACTGTCATTGATCTTACTATAAAATGTAATACTTATAAAATTTTATTTATTTATATTTATTACTTTAATAAAGAAGTGTCTTTGGTTTTCAGAATCCATGAAGGTGCAGGCAGATGTGATACAGGAAATGAAAATAAACAATGGAAATTTTTTTTATTTTTAAAGATACTTTAAAGATTAACTTTAAAGTTTCGGAGTTAATTTAATTTTAAAGTATCGTATAATAATTGAAATTCAAATAATACATTGTAAGCCCTACTGAAAATTCCTGTACAAGAACTGGTATATGAACTTGTACATGTTCACGTAGGTGGTACAATTAAATTGTATTGTTGCTAGTGTTCAGAATACTGTACAGGTTTCTGTTCAGGTTGTTGTTAGAATTTATTTTGCAGATCTTGTACAGGAATTTTCAGTGGGGTGATGTTTCGCTACTATAAATTATATATGTAAAGAAAGCGTTTATTATGTTTTGAAGATTTTATCATATTATTAAAACTAAATAGGGTAACGGGTACAGTGACCGACACCCGGATAGTGAACGACACCTGACGCTAAAAAAGGGAATTATTAACATATGCACCTACTGTCATATGGTTTTTGATTACGTTAGAAAAAAGACGATTTGTTTAGAAATTCTCGAGAAAGTTTTATTACGTTATTATTTTGTATATTTATCAAAATTAAATTTTCTAAACACAACCTCAGGGTTGCTCCATTTTTTCAGACATTTTTTGTGGAAATGAGAAGATCTTAAGTGAACTAAAGGTGAGTTTTCCATTAAGTGCAATGCTTTTAAAAGGTTATGTTTGCACAGTTAAGTTTACAAAAAGTTTAATAAATGACATAAAATGTTAAAATCGTAATAAATAGCGTGAATACTTAAATTAATGGTGTGTCGTTCACTGATAGTGTAATTTTGTAAGATGACAGTGAACGACATATAAGTGTCGTTCACTGATTTAAATCAATTTGTGAATTTTCAGTAAACGACACTTACGGAAAAAATACCAGTAAACTTATAAACAACTAAAAAATAATTATTTGTTTTTTATAAATGATTAACTCAGTATCTTTTTTTTATATTGCAAGTGTCTTATTATATAATATATGTATATTATTTATTACATGACACATAATTAATTTATAAAAATTTTTTTAAAATATTTTTTATTATTGATTACTTATTTAAGTAAATAAAGATTTTTCAATAATATTAAAAAATATTTCACACTTAATATTTACAGACATGCCGAAAGTTAAAGAAGGTGCAAAATATGCTAAACAATACACGGAAATCGATTTGCAGAATTGTATTAATGAGATAAAAGATGGTATACCAAAGAAAAAAGCGTGTGAAAAGTACGGTATACCTCGATCTACCGTAATAGACAAAATAAATAATCGCTATAAAAAAGACACTTTTGGACCTGATCCGATTCTTTCAAGTGAAGAGGAGATGAAACTTACTTTGTGGCTGATTACAAGTGCAAAGAAAGGTTTTCCTCGTAGGAAAGAGGATTTGCAACTCAGTGTTAAAAAATTTTTAAGTATTGACAAAAGACCGAATCCTTTCGCAGATGACAAGCCTGGTGATGGATGGTATAAACAATTTTTGCGTCGTAATCCAACTGTTGTAGAAAGAACGAGTGAAGGTGTAACGTCAGCAAGTGCACAAGTTGCTGAAGCAGATATTAGAAAGTGGTTTTCGGACATTTCGAATTACTTAACATCGGAAAATTTGGCCAATATTTTAAAAGATCCAAGAAGAATTCTGAATGGCGATGAAACTTGTTTTCAACTTTGTCCTAAAGGAAAAAAAGTACTAGCATTGAAAGGATCTAAAAATGTTTATGAAGTTGATGTAGGCCAAAGTAAATTCAATATTACTGTTATGTTTACATTTAGTGCTGATGGCTTTGTCAGTCCTCCTATGGTTGTTTATCCAAATAAAAGAAGAACTTTGGAGATCGCGAGAGGTTTACCGAACGATTGGGGTTACGGATTAAGTGATACTGGATGGATGACAGCAGATTTGTTTTATGATTACATAAAACATCAACTGTATCCAAGCTTAAAGAAGCAAAATGTGAATTTTCCAGTAATATATTTTGTAGATGGCCACTCTTCACATATAACGTACCAAACCAGCGAATTTTGTTCTGAGAAAGGTATTATACTGATTGCCTTGTATCCAAACGTTACAAGAATTCTTCAACCAGCAGACGTTGCAGCATTCAAACCTTTAAAGAATGGTTGGAAGGCAGCTGTTTTGGATTGGAGAAGAGAGAATCCATCAGAAGAATTAAAAAAGGAACAAGTGGCTCCGATTCTCGCGCAAGTTGTACAAAAACATTTAAAAAAAGAAACAATTTCAAATGGATTTGCTGCGTGTGGGCTTTATCCATGGAATCCCAATGCAATTGACTATTCAAAATGTCTTGGAAAACAAAAAGATTTGAATACTGAAAGAACAATCGAGAATGCTGAACAAAATTATCCAGTTCTTAACTACGAAGCCTTCAAGAGGATCATTGGTCCTGTCACTTTGAATGAATGTGAATTATACAATGAACATGATGGTCACTCTAGTCATTTTAACCAAATATATCAAATCTGGCTTCTTTTTAATGGAAAATGTGTTCCTGATTTTGGTAGGTCTCCTTCAAATGCAGTAAACACAAGCATGATTGACCATCCAAGATCTGAAAATGTTACACCTATTGAAATTATAGAGCTTACAAACTCTGTCGGTCAAGAACTCATTAATTCTGCAGAATATGTTGAAAACGAAAATCTAATTCTTCAAGCATTTAATTTTACAGAAGATACGATTATTCTACCTTTTAACAATACAGTAGCAGATGATGTAGAAGCACTAAACCTGCAAATTGAAATTGAAGACAATCTTCCAGTTTTTAATTTAACGACTGAGAATATGCATACTGACCGAAATTCTAATTTAGAAGAGACTTTAACATTACCTGAAGAAATTATCCAAGACAAATCTTCCAATTTAAATAATCAAAATGATCTAGCAGACATTACTAGCGTTTTAACATTACCAAATACTCCTAAAAGAAAAGGAGTTCGAACATGTAAAAGGACTTCCTTTGTCTTAACATCTGCGGAAGCTCAAGCTGATTTGCTTTTGAAAACTCGTATAAAAGAGGAAAAGATTGCACAAATGGAAGAGAGGAAACAAAAAAGATTGGAAAATAAAGAAAAAAAGGCTAAAGAAGTGGAAGAAAAATTACAAAAAAAATTAGAGAAAAAACATTTAAAGGAAACAGAGACAAAAATAAAAAAGGAAAGGCAACAGAGTGGGAAAACAGGGAAAAGAAAAATCAAGAAAGAAAAAATGGAAACTGATTTAAATAACAATGGAGAAGAGAAAAGTCTGCCCGAAAGAGAAAAAGTGGGAAATGATTTAAATAATACTGAAGAAGAGAAAAGACTGCCTGAAAATGAAAAAGTAGAAACTGATTTAATCAAGACCAAAGAAGGTAACAAAATAGTCAAAAAAGAAAAAATGGACACTGATTCAATTAAAAATAATCAAGTAAATAAGAAGAGAGTAGAGAAGTTAAATGGAAATAAAAGACAAAAAATTAAAGAGGAAAAGAAGAAGGAAGATATTTTAGAAATACGTGAAAAAATACTAGACGAAAAAAAAGTAAGAAGTAAAGAAAATAATATTAATTTTGCGAATTCAACCAAAGAACAAGTTTTTAAAGAAACAGAAAAAAAAGTTACAAGGAAACGGAATCCAAAAATTATATCCGATGTGATACTTCCTCTTACGAAAAGACTTAAAACTAAATAAATATTTTGATATGGATACTAAAAAGAGAAATTAATATTTACTGTTCATATTTATTTTACTTGTAATTTATGTTTAATATTGCTACTAGGCCAATGATTTTAATTTATCTAACGTTTGAAAATAAATATTTAACAAATAGAATCAGGTGTCGTTCACTGTCCCTAGTGGTGTCGTTCACTGTTAAAAGAATGTCGTTCACTGTTCTTATACATGACATTTTTAAAATAATATTATTAACTCTTATTGGACTGTTATGTAATTTTATGTACATGATTTAAAAATTTAGAACTTAATTTTTCATTTACAGTTTATTTCATAGTTAAATTTATAGTAATTAATGATAAAATGTCATTTAAACTGGTAAGTATGCCCAGGGTGTCGGTCACTGTACCCGTTACCCTAATCAGTTTCTTATCATAATTTTTAGCAATACTATTATAGAAGTAGGACAATCACCATTGTAAATAAAGTATATTTCTTTCTTACTGCATTTTTTTTTCAATAATATAAAGTAAATATAATTTTTAAATAAAATTTACTTTATATTATTGTAAACATCAATCTACAGAGGACCCACTTTATGGAAAAAGTTTGTGTAGCAAGTATACTGACGACTCAAATTAACTGTTCATATGTGAAAAACCATTAATTTCAAAATAAAAGTACTTCAATTTTTTGACTTATGCTCCAAACACGTCTAAAAAAGTTAACATTTGATTTTGTTAAACTGAATGTACATAAATTATAAATTTAAAGTGCAAAAAATTATATTAAAATTATAAACAAACTTGTATTATTGTTTATGTTACAACACAAAAGACAAAATAATGGAATAAACAAAAGAAATGAAAAGTTTGAATAAACCTAATATTAAGTAAAACGATAATTGTTTCAAAAAGAAAATTAATGCAATATATAAGTAGATATTATAAAAAATATGTAACGCTTTTCTGAGGCAGGAACATAAGCTATTTGTACAGAATATAATAAATCGCATTATCTCTTTTTCTTTCTCGTATAAAATTTTGATTTGATTGCTTAGATTGGTTTTTTTGGAACGCATTACGTATCAGTGAAAAATCTGATAGAAAAAAGAAATAAATATACTTTAATAATTTTCAAACAGAGAATAAGCTAATTATACAATATACGACAGAACATGTATGAGCTACCTTATTTTAAATAACGTCAAAGCAATAAGTAAAAGAGCTTAAAGCAAAAAAATTTTCTTCAAAACACACATAAAAAGTAATGAAAAAATACAAAGTAAATTAAACTCAGAAATGTTTCTTAACATTAGAAGGTTCCTATATAAAGTACAAATAAAAGGATGAGCTCAAAAAAGTGCTTCAAATTTATTACCAAAAGAGTCTTAAAATAATGAGTTGTCCAAGTTTCGAATTTAAAAATAAGTACTATTGTAAAGTTTTATTAAAACAATTTTAGTTTGATAATTCGAGAAAACTGATTATTTTCTACAACTTAAAAAATAATTACATTATTTGAAAACACACTTAAAAAGGTTTACTTATATTCTAAATATACAGACTAGAACTCGGAAAAGTATTTGAAAATATAATAAAAATCTTTGAAAATGAATGTGTTCATTTCAAAAGAAGTAAGAAACTGGAGAAATGAGTACTAATATAAGAAAAACCTTCTAAGAGAAATTAATTCATGAAATACAACGGAAATCCAGAATTACAATTAAATATAAATTGAAAGATAATTCAATGATATTACTTAATAACAAATAATGATACATCAATCAACAATACAAAAGATGCTCTATAGAAAATAAATATGTATAAAAATTGATAAATTGACTTCATATAATAAGAAAAGGACAGAAACAAAAAAACTTAAAACATTAAGAATGCCTAATTACAAAAATTAAAAATTGAATTGAAAGATACAATTATGGATAAGTTCATTATTTTGCTTCCTCAAAAAGAAGCCTTGTAATTGTGCCGATTTTATATTTTCCAAAAATAGTTTAAATCAACTATTTTTATATAAAAAAAATATACGAAATTTTAAGTCAATGTCCAAATGTGTGTGTGTTTGAGTGTGCTTGTGTGTGTTTGTGTGTGTTTGTGTGTCACGCCTCTTTGTTAACAAAATGTTTGGAAACGATTTGACTGATCTCAATGAAATATGGCACAGTTATTACACTCATATAAAGAAGATATTAAAATTGAAAGGAAATATTTACTATAATTAGAAAACTAATTTTCTGTTTCGAAAGAAGCACCATAACAGCAAACTAGAAAGTCAAAAATTCTAAAATAATTTTACAAAAACCATTATAATTATTTATATACAAATTTGATATATGGATTTTAAAAAGGTAAAATTCTAAAGTGAGAAAATGATACAGACGTTTAGGATCGACCCCAGTGATTTAAAAAATTGAAGCTTCAAAACTCAATTTTATTTACAACTATGTCTTATATTAGATAGTAAGGAAATGATTAAATTTTCCTACCTAAGGAAAGACATGGCATGAGAAAGTCGAAAGCTCGAAAACTCAAATGAATCGAATAACTCGAATTTTGGAACATATGAAATCAAGGAAAACGAGTTAGTTAATCACTGAATCACATTTTGCACAGTATAAAAAGAATATAATAATTGTTTTAAGTCCTCCAATAACTTTTTATTTACGCAAAAGCAGGCAAATGTTGACAAATTAAAGACATTTTTATGAATAAATAAATTATAATTGGAAAAGAATTTAAATTTGTTTGGCCTATAATAATTAAAATTATTTGGTTTAATTTAATAATAAATAAAATATTAAATAACATTTTAGTTAAATGAAAATAAATTTCAATGTTTCGTGTGCATTAAAAAATATGGAAATTATTTTTCCGTGGATACTAAATAATCGTTGCAATATAAAAAATTTGCTTGAAGGAAGATCGCTTATTTATTCTTAAAAATTTGGTTTCGATTAAATTTATAACGAATAAATAAAATAAACAGAAGCTAGAAAAGAAATGAAAATGGATAATCATAAACAAAAATTGAGAACTAAAAACAAACAAAATATAAATATAAAAGATTAAAAAAATGGTTAAAACGTTGTAAACTGAACATTTTGAATGGAAAACATGGGATCAAAGAAAGACAGCCGTTTTCGGCCGTCGACTGCGCTACTTGATATTAAATAATACATCTCACAAAAAGAACCAATAAAAATTAAAATGTCTTATATTTAAAAAATGTCTTATATTTGTTCTTCAGTTTATAAATAAATTGAACAGCAATTAAGACTTATACAGATATATTAATGAAGTAAACAATGAAAGTTAGTATTTTATGATAAATTAAAAAGTCAGAAAACCCATTGTCCAGAATTGTTGAAAAAAAATTAAATAAAAAGAGAAGATACATATTACATAATTTGCACTAAAGCATAAAATATTAAAGAGAAAATCCTACAAGATTAAAATTAACTTACGTAAAGTCGTAATAAGTTTTACAGAACTGAGTACTGAGACCCAGATACAAATGTTAAATATTAAGAAACATGTTAAGCAAAACACTGTTAATAATGTCTTCAATACATATATGAATTTAAAATTAAATTTTGAGTAAAAATATTTTAAGTTATTTACAATACTTCACAATAATTGAGGATTGTTTAACATAAGATAGTGCAAAATAATCTAAGATAAATCAACGTAATTCATAATAATCCCATATACATAAATCAAGGTAATTCATGGAATTTATATTCAAATGAAGAAAACTCAAAATACTTCATAGTAAGTCAAGATATTTCAAGGCTATTCAAGGTAATTCAAGAGAAATCAAAGTAATTTATATCATTATTCAACACAAGTAAACAGTTAATTCAAGACTTATTTGCCCCTCGGAAAGATCTCTATTGTAATGAGGTGTTATAAAGTTGTAATAGATAGTCGTATAGTATGCAAATAAAACGGTATGTTCGTAATAATAAAACTTTGTCATCTGCAAAAAGATTGTGAAACATAAATAGAACTTTTTCAAAAATGTATTGTAGGATAACAGGACTATTTTTTAGTAGAAGGACACTTCTTCCAGTCTATTTTCCCAGTAGTTATTTTCCCAATGGATGTTATTCCCAAAATAAATTTTCCCAATGGACATTTTTCCCAATAATAATTTTAATGGCATTTGATTGATATTTTTCTGAACACGACTGTATAATCGATTAACATCATTCAACATCATTTGCTTTTCATAACATTTGTGATTATTCGATATCAGATTAAATTTTTGTAAATTTTAAAATTACTTTCAAAATTACTAATTATTAAATTTCATATACCTGTAGTGAATATTTGCTTTACACGCATGTATATTAAATTTAATACAAACATTTTGAACAGTGTACCAAAAGAGTTACACTGGTAAGTATTGGCGGATATTTATATTATAAACATTTCACAAATAAAAACGTTGGTCATATAAATTAGAACTGCCAAAGAATGGGTGAGTGTTACGCTCGAACAAAAAAGTCTGAGGATTTAGAAAATATTGTAGTTAAATTAATTTAACCTTTAAAAAAAGTTAAAAATTTAAATTTTATAGTAATATTCATTACAGTTAAATAAATCCTAATTTATGATTGGGAAATATAACTATTGTCAAAGAAGTCCATTGGGAATAATTTTTATTGGGAAAAGTGTGCACCAATCTTTCTTTAAGGTTGAAAAATTAATTCATATTAGGGAACAAATAAATACAACCTGAGTTGTACTGTTTAAAAAACACCTAAAATATTTAAAGTAAATAACAATTTTGTATGGACAAAGTATTACAATTTTTACAATAAAAATTCAAAAAACTACATTTATGATAGTAAATTCAAAGAATAAAAATAATAAAAAAATTACATAAAGAATAATAATCACAATAAAAAACATTAAAAAAATAATTTCTTAGTAGAACTAATAAGTAAGTGTAGTGTGGTAAAAACTCTAAATATATTTAAAATTATAGAAATTTATGAAAAAACTATAGAAAATATATTGTCATGAATTAAAAAAAAATCTATGAATTTTGTATTATAAAAAGCATATTTTAAAATCGAAGAAGTTTCAATAATATAAACAATATGATGTACGTTTTTATATCATGTTTTCTAAAATTCACTAATAGGTAATATTTAAAATTCAAAAATTGAGGACTTTGATTGAAAAATGTGTGTGTTTTAAAAAGTAAACAATTTAAGAAGAAAAAATGAAGGTTATGTAGCAAAAACGACTAGATAAATGCATGTTTGCACATAAATTACATAAAGAATTTATATAAGATGTAAAAGTGCTTATCTTAAATTTAAAAATTGATATTTTAATAAAACTCAGTTCCGAAATTCAATAAATAATTCCGAATAAATTAAAAAACGAAATCAAAAAATTAGGTGACTGATTTAGAAATTAGAAAAAATGTAAATATACGTTAAAATGGGACAAGTTTTTGCAAAAGTAGAAAATAAATTTTCAAATATAAAGATAAAAATTTAAAAAGAGTTTTTAATAAACAGTTTAAATATTTAAAACATTAGTTTTACATTAACATTAGATAAATATTGGAAGAAAAAATTGTAAAAGAGTAAAATAGTTGTGCAATTAATTTGAGTTTTTAACAAAATGATAATTAAAATTTACATACGTATCTTTGAATTATAAAATTTGCTTAAAAATGTAGAAGAAAAGTGTAAAATTCACTAAGAATAATTTTTCTAAATAAAAGTTGACTATTTTAAAAACCAATTTTGAAAATTTAACTTCATTATTGACACATCTTGAATATCAATATTTTATAAAAGCAAAAAGACAAGGTATTATCTTATAAAATAAATAACGAAGAAATAAATAAATTTTTTAAACACAAAAATCAACATTATACAAAATTCAAAAGTATAACTCCAATTTTAAGCTACTTTCTTTCTTACCTACTTTTGTTAATAATTTATAAAACAAAAATTATATTAATTTTAAATAAATAATATACAGAATAATTGTTTAATCTATTTTCGAAAAACATTATTCCTTTGCATATAAATTTATTCATATGTAAAGAATCAAAGTAAAACATAACCTCAAAGCTTTTGCAAAGAACAAGCATTTATTTACTGTAAGATAACAACAAATTCACTCAGATATTTAAAAATTAAATAATAAAAACTAAACTATAATTTAGTTATAACACACTTATTAAATTATCATATTGTTTTTTATAAGACAGTTTTTTGTCACGTAAATTTGATTGACAATAAGTTTATTGTACAAATAAACGAAAAAATTATTCAAATCACTGCAACATAAGTTGCTTTACACTATCTTTGTAATTA
>WNHD01003585.1:0-13810 GCA_011057455.1 Ganaspis sp. Gsp50
AGCTTACCGTAAGCTTCCCGTAAGCTTCCATCACGAAGCTTACCAATCTTACAGGTAAGGTTCACGTAAGCTTCCTGTAAGATATCGTGCTATGTGGGAGTGTACGAGTGTTTTCTTGTTTTTATAATTTTACTTCTTCATAGAGAAAGTTTTTTAGTTCTGCTTTAATCTATTAGAAGACGATGTATTTATTTTGCATATTCTATAGGATTATTGTCGTACTCCAGGATTACATTATTTAGTCCCGGATTATGGTCTTAAATCCAAGAATATATTTATATAGGTATTCAAAATATATTTATATACTTTATAATATTAGTAAACTACTCACGGAGAAAAAAAACTAGCTGCTACACCTAATTTTAAGCTATTCCGGCTAAATGTGTGCTTATACAACACACGGATAGCAAATAATTAGCTAAAATAACTAATTCACGTGCTGTCTCAGAGTAAAGAGAAAATCATATTTTAAGATACATTTCAAATTAATGCTTTCTTGAAAATAAGATTGATCTACCTATATTAGTATACTTTTCACAATGTAAATGAAAATAAGATGTGATCTAAAAATCAACAAGGTCTGCCTTAAAAATATTGCAACTTAAATTAAGATTTATTTCCTGTCTTAAAATAAGATTTACTTTTTACAGTGATGAATTGATTATGAGGAAATGCAACAAATAATTTGCAAATGTAACAAATACAACTGACGTACATTACTTATTTTAGCTAAACTATTCTTCTCCGTGTTTTATAGCTTTAGATGTAGTGCATGCATTTATTTAAAAAAATAATCAAATACTGCATATAGTAGTTGACTATTTTTTGTGTAGAACTATAGACAAAATGATAAACATTTATGCGTAAAGATCATTTACAATTAGTGATTTACAATAATGCCTTCTCATTATTGATGAGAATGTAACAATTAATTTTTAAATTTATTCATTTAGAATGTTAATTTTTAAAATGCAAAATGTTTTTAGCATGAAACTTGCAAAACTGTTTGAAATGCACTCAAATAACAAATTTAATTCACAGTCTAAAAATATTAAATTATCATTCAAAAATTATTAAACATGTCACAATTTATGCTTATATTGTGACAAATATTTAATTTTGGAAATATTTTTGTTAATTAAAAAGATTTATTATTCATTTAGTGTTTTTTTATTTATTTTTTGCTTCCTCATAGGGAAGTATTGTGATGGTGACGATTTTCGATTTTTCAAAAATAGTCTAAATCAACTCATTTCCATCTATAAATAGGTACACGAAGTTTGAAGCAAATGTCCAGATGTGTGTGTGTGTGTTTGTGTCATGCTTTTTACTAGAAAAAATATCTCGAGAACGCTTTGACCGATTTTCATAAAATTTGGTAGGCTTTTTACACTCATAAAAATCTAGAAACGGACACAAGGATTTTTGGAAATACTCAAATAAAAATTTTTGAGCACCTTTTTTCTTCAAAAATTACGGGTTTTTCCACAACATTTTTTCTCTAATAAAAATTTTAACTCATGACTGAAAAATTCAGATGCCTTGCATCGAGACGAATCGATTGACCTATATAAAGTATATAATATTTTACCAAGAATTGAAGGAGTAAATGACAATTTTTCATGATTTTTGACAATTAAAATTATATTTTTTTAATATAACTTTTAAAATGATCATAGTTTAATGACAGTTCCGTTGGGAAAAATTTTCTATTTTAAAAAACGAATCGATTGATATATATAGTGTATATTTTACCATCATTTTATACAAAGGAAGGTCACTGTTCAATTATTTTTTACCTTAAAAATACTTCTTTATATGGTATAACTTTTAAGATTATCATTTTTTAGTAACAGTTTCTTTGCGAAAATTCTTCTAGATTAAAAAACAAATTGATTTATATAATTTTAAAGTTTTAATTAATTTTAATTAACAAAAATTTATGAAAAAATATGTCCATTTTACTTTTTTAAATTAAAATTTTTTTTCTATGAGGAAGCAAAATGTTCATTAAATGAACATAATTTTCCACTAATTTTTATTACTTCAATTATATGTTACTTGGAATATTTCTTATTAAGTATTAAAACGCGATTTTTAAAGCACGGTGCGTGCTTTATTTTCAAATTTAATTAACATTAAACTATTACTGTATAATTTTATGAAACAATGTACATTTGTAAATGTTCGATAGCATTTGGTGCCAAAATCCGTCGACGTGGAAGGTCATCGAAATACAGGAGAGTATTTTCTAGTAAAGACAATAAACATATACCTAAACGTATATCGATGCATACTTTCAAAGACAAAGTACGATCGTTTTCTGTCTCAAAATACTCAACGAGTGTCTTCACAATAATTGAAATACTCGAACCCTATATCGGTAAATTATACAATTATTTACTCAAATCCTTACATCGGTAAATTATATTATTTACTCAAGTGATACGTACGCATGCCATTTACGTTTTTTCTTAACAGATTTAATTTTATTTTCTTGGCAAATCTAAAAATAAACGAGCAATACATCTCTGTTGTAGAACTAAAAAAAATTGTAATATATCTTTAGTCGTCTATAATTATTTATAAACCATAAAAGTTACACGTGAAAAATCTGTCTACAGATTTGTGAACTTTTGGAAAACTTTCAAAAGAAGACAAATTTTGAACATCAAAGTTAAATATGCTGATTGAAAAACAAATTCTTCAAAATAATTCTTCAAATAAAAAGTTGAATTGTCCTGGAAATCAAATTACTGTTTTGAGAAACGATTTGACACTAATAATTATCCTGAATAACGAGTAATTGTCCTAAAAAAGTAATTACCGTCTTCAAGAAATATGTTGCCCCAAAAGCTAACTATGAATAAATAAATCGAAAGAAAACATTTTCTAAAAGATAATTTTTTTCGGGGGAAACAATATACATATATATCTAAGATATAAATATATCTAAGAACAAATTATTTCCCCAAACAACGAGTATAAATATCTGAAAATCGAAGAAACAAATTAAATGAGAGATAAAATTGTCCTAACAGGTGGATAATTCCAAAAAAAGAAATGTAAACCTGAAGAGCAAATTTTTGTTCCAACAAATAATTATCGACTCGATAAACAAAGTATTGTCTCGAAAAACAAAGTATTGAATGGAAAATACAATTATTGTTTCGAAAAACAAATAATTCATTGTCTCAAAAAATAATTCATTGACTCAAAAAATAATTCATTGCCTCAGAAAACAAATAATTGTCACAGGAAACAAATAATTGTCGCATCAGAAAACAAATCATTGTCCCAGAAAACACACTATACTATAAGAAAGAACAAATCATTATTAAAAGCAATAAAGCATTCCTAAAAAGAACGAATCATTCGCAATGCGAATAAATCATTGTAAACAAAATAAATCACCGTCAAGAAAAACAATTTATGACTAGAAAAGAACTTTAATTCTTGAAAAGAAAAATTATTGATACACTCTAAATCTGAATCAGTGAAAATTTCACTGATTCAGATTTAGAGTGTACACAAAAAACATCTAATTCCTAAAAATTTCAAATATGGTCGTTGAAAAGAACATCTAATTTCAAAAAAAATGGTTCTGGTTCAAAAAAGAACCAGAAAAACCAGAACCAAAACCAGAAAAAAATTTGATTATGTAAAAAAACAAGTTATTTCTAGATAGAACATACACTTTTTCAAAAAGATAATTATTGCGCGCAAAAAACCATACAATTTGTCAATAAAAAATGTAAGAAAATGCAAAATAAAATAAAAAGGGCGCTTTTATTGTAGGCCCGTCTATATTATAAAATAAATAAATAAATAAAATGAAAATAAAATGAAAATAAAATAAATTAAATTAAATTAAAATAAAATAAAAATAAATTGAAAATAAAAATGAAATGAAAATAAAATGAAAACAAAATGAAAATAAAACGAAAATAAAATAAAGATAAATTGAAAATAAAAATGAAATAAAAATAAAATGAAAACAAAATGAAAATAAAATGAAAGTAAAATGAAAATAAAATAAAAATACAATGAAAATAAAATGCAAAAAATATATAATGAAAATAAACAACAAACAAAAAATATTTGAAGACCCTATTGTTCAAAATGGACTACATTGCAAAAGCATTTATTTGTAAAACGTTACGTGGGCCTTGGATGTCAAGTTCACGAAAAGGCAAAATACGCCGAGGGCGATTTAAATCTGTGTTCTATATAGATTCTAATGAAACAAAAACAGAGCTCTATCGGTAGAAGCAAAATTGACTATTTTTAATAAAAAAAAAGTTGACATTTAAATGATTAATAGGTTTCAAGGGGGAGGTTGGCAACATCGTTTCGTCGAAGCGTCGCGACGCTGTGAGCTATTTTTTTTTTAAGACTAATAGTGGGGCGTCACTCTATTTCGGTCGAATCCGAGCAGGGACATTCAGTCTGTGAGCAAGCTTCTTCACCAGGAGTCGCGGGAATCGAAAATCGAAACGTCGGGGATGATGTTTCTCGTAATCTCGTGATGAGGTCGCCCCGAAGAGCAACTCGCTGAAATCAGCGACGACCTCCGGGTTGTTCGCTGACCTCAGTTTCCAAAGTTCTCACTCAAGGACTCATTGACATAATAAGGACAGTGACAATATGGATTTCATGAATTACACGAATTTTATAGATAATACGAATATTGCTGATTCAACGATTTTTTGTAGCTTTTACGAATTTTTGTAATTTTACAAACTTTTGAAATTTTACGGATTTTTTACGCTATCTTAGAATTTGATTTCTTACGTTTCATGTGTTTAATTTTATTGAAGAAAGACGTCCAAGGGGCGCTAATTTAGTTGATGTACTTTATGGACTTTTAAAGGAGGAATCTAAGAGAACTTTAAGTAGCTTGTGATTCGGACGGATTGGAATTTTGGAAAAGTGTTCAATTCGAGGAGACAAAGATGTTTTGGTCAGAACCAGACGAGGAAGAAGAGGCGCTGCTTTGCAGCCCTGCTTTGATGGCAAGGAGAGCTTCGGAGTCCTGGATTGTTGCTCCCCCAGTTGAGGTATTGAGGTCGTCCTTGATCTAGTTTGCTAGAACACAGACCGGAAATGAAGTCTGGCAACCACAACCGCTGCTCGATTCTCGTTTCCGAGTTAGGAATGTCTGAAGAGGCGATAGAGGAGATAAATCGAAATATTATCGATTTAAAAAGTGGAAAGTCAGAGCACGAGAAGATCTCTGCGACCTGCGAGTTTCTGAGTTTTCTTCTCGTCGGGAGGTCAAGCAGAAGGAGACTGATAAAGTAGCTTGTTGCGTGATAGGGCAAAAGTTTTTCTAAAATGCAGTGTCATCTAAAAGGGCGATTATAACTGACACGCCTCATCTAACTCTATTGGTCTACTTAGTGTTTTTTTAAAAATAATTTCTTTTATTATTTTATTCTTGAGTCATTAAGCGACTGATAAGAAGAGACGATGAACTGGCGAGTTCAAACAAGATTATAAAGAGAGACGTTGATTTCCTCTCTATCTGATTAATTATAATTGTATATAGTAATTCAACTTTTCCTTGAAGGATTACTTTTCTTTCCGATATCTTAAATCAAGAGATTAATTATTTACTTTATTTACTCATTACTTTTTATACTTTTTTGTTTCAATTGATAACGGATTTTTAGAATTTAGTGAAAAGAAAATGATACACGAGGAGCGAATAAGGAAGAATGTCTGTGAGGAAGCAAAAGGAAACGAAAGTTCTAGAAAATAAGAGAAATTGCAAAAATCGTAAAGAGAAAAAATCATAAAGAGAAAAAAACATAAAGAGAAAAAAACATAAAGAGAAAAAAACTTAAAGAGAAAAAAATATAAAGAAAAAGAAACAAAGAGAAAAAGCGGAAAGAAAAAAAGGAAATATAGAAAAATAGAAAAATAGAAACTAAAAAAAGAAACTAGAAAAGAAGCAACCAAGAGAAATGAAAAGCATATAAGAAAGGAAAGGAAAAAAAGGTCTAATGAACATAATAATTTGAAACAAAAAGTAACTTCAGTAATTTTAAACTAAAAACTACAGCATAGAAAAATGAGAGTAATTTAACTTAACTTTTCCCTCTGACTGAAAAAATTGTAAACACGCACGGAACTGCACAGATGCAACTTTCTCTCAGTAATACAATTAATAACATGACTTTTATTTTTCTGTAAATAAATCGAAAACTTTTACTGAATAATAATTTTTCAATATTTTACTAATAATTTAATATCTTCTTGTTAATTCGTATAATAACGTATATTTGAATATACAATAATTGTGGCTTACTTTCCTAGTTAATACTATAAAGATAATTGTTAACCTTTTCTAGTTTTTCTATAACGTGAATATAATTTATTAATATTTAAATTTCTCGAATTCTCGTAAGAGTCGTATAAAAAGCATTGATTTGCTTGTACGTGAAAGTCTTAATTTTATGTTCCATTCAAATTGTTTATGCAACTGACAATTAGAATAAGATAAATAGCAACATAAAACCTTGTATTTCATCTCTTGAACCGTAAATGTCTGGTGGAAGTTTTAATTGTCGGCATGCGGAAACTTCACAACACGCGGATACACAAGAAACTAGAAATAACAGAACATAAGCATTTCCGTTATATCGCAGTCATTTTTTAAGTTGGTAATTAAGCATCTTTATTTAAAAAATGTTCATTACCGAAAACAATGCACAAAAAGTGTAAAATAAAAGTTAATATTGTTTTTCAGTTTCAAAACAAAAAGAAAGTTTAAACAAAATTAAAAGTATGTTAGGTTAAATACAATGAAAATTATTAAACACAATAAAAATTATTAAAGACAATGAAAAATATTATGATAGGTTAAACATTATATTAAAATCATTATGAAAAATATGTCAGGTTGAACAAAATTAAAAACAAAAGTATACAAAAAAATAAAAAATTACACACAAGAAAACAAGAAATAAAAAAAAGAGAATAAAAAATACAAATATTTTTGTATTCGTTTTTTTAATACTACACTGAAAAAAATGTCTGGTTAACTTAACCAGACAGGTATGTTAAATATGCCCTTACTATTTTTTCTGGTTAAATTAATTACACAGAAAAAAGAAAGTCTTAAACCGTTTACACAATCAGTTAATTTTGTGGCTTAAAGCAAGACTAAGTCATTTATGGGTCTTAAAATCAATCGAAATTGACACTTACATAAACGGTTCCAGACAAAAATAAGCTGTAAACAATACTTCTTTTTTTCAGTGTAGAATATTAGTTAAGCCAACCAGAATATTAGTTAAGTTAACTAGAATTTTAGTTAACTTAACTTAACTCCTTTTTCTCTTCTTTCATTCAGCTCTATCAATATTGTTAATTTAACCAGAAAAAATTGTAAGGGCATATTTAACATTTCTTTGTGGTTAAGTTAACCAGACATTTTTTTCACTATAAATTGATGGAGAATAATAATTCCTTTATAAATAGTGTCAGAAATACAGTGTCAAAGAAAGAAAGTTAAATAATTTGTATACAAAAATAAATGATGATTGAAATAGATAAATAAAAAAATAAAATTACGAAAAAATAAATGAAATTATTTTTGTAATAATTCTGTGAAGATTTTTATTTAAATTCTGTTTTTGTCAATTTAATGACTTTTCTTGTAATTAATGTACCATTCTGTTTAGCAAACTAACATTTTCTCCACGAAATAATATTTTCTCCGTGAAACAATATTTTCTCTTTTAAGAATGACTATTAGTGAATCTATAAATTAATTTATGCGAGTACTGGATGTTGATTCGAAAATTCAATAGAATTATACGAGTCAGTGAATTCATGACGAAGGACATTTTGCAGCAAAGACATATTGTCCTTCGTCAAAGTTACGTCCACGATAAAGCAGCTAAAGTGATGATCAGAGCCAAAGTAATAATTTGTATTCATTCCAATAAGTCTGTGAATGAAAGCACTGTAGAGGAATGAAACCTTTCCAATAATCCTCAACACAATTATTTCTATAATTATATCAACCAATTCTGTTTCTTTCAATTCACAAAAAGGTTATAATAACGACAGAAGAATTGTTCCTTTGTTTGCAAAAATCACAAGCAGAATAATAATAATCCAGAAAACCTAAGTGAAAAGAGCTCTTGTAAATTTACTCACTGATTAAGAAGAAGCAAAAATTGTTTACGTTTTGGCAAATGTCCAGAGATTTCGTTCAACAAATTACCGAACGTGTAATTGTAGCTATTGGCTGGGCTCAAGATTCACAGTTCAGAAATCAACGTTTCCAATTATAATATAACTTGCTCTCACACAGGCACCAATTCTGTATAAGCATTAATTAGGGACTAACAATTAAACTTTGAATACCAAATGACCTGTTCTAATTCCATCAAAATTGCTTCTATATATATTACAAGAAGAGCGTTTTCTCACAGCATTAACACTACTCTTTTTTGTGTTTACAATTTTTTTGAGGTGAAGGTCATTCATATTCATATTTAAATCTAAAGTCAAGATTTATCTATGTCTAAAAAAGTATTTAACATGCTGTAAAAAGTAATCTGGTTCAGAAACGTCGAAAAATTATATTTTATTGAAAAATATTTGTAAGGAGCTCGAAGTTTTAAAATGGTTTATGTTCTTTTTAGAAGTTAAGTAAAAAAATAATATAAGTATACTGAAAAATATAGAAGAACCGCACAAGTTAAATTTCCATTTTTAAACTTTCATTTTGAATTATAAGAAATTGAATATTAATAATAACCTATTATATAAATAAAATGTGTAATATAAAATAATAATAATCTATTTATTAATTTGCAATTCTACGAAGGTTAATTGAACATATTACCACATAGAATTATTCGCGTATTATGTCACACTCTAGAGAGAAGGGAATCGTGATAGCCCGCGTTCACTTTCAATTTTTATTATGTAAAAAGGTGATAAAGGGGAAGAGAGTCCAAACACATCTAATTTTGTGTGACGTAAAACGTAGATAAACCCTAAAAAGTGGTTTTCAAAAGAAATAAAAATACTTTTATACTTTAACAAATTTTGCATAATTATAGGACGTCTATTAAAAAACTACTATGTATTAAAATTTATTGAAAACTAAGCCTTTAATTTCTAAATTTTTGTTACTCCACGAAAGATAATAAAATGCCATACAAGACTTTTAAATCAGTAAATATCGTGTGAAATTAACAGTCATGTTTCGGTTGTTCAATTAAGTTTTAAAGGCATAAAGTTTGAAAGAAAATGCAATAAAAGAGCTACTTGTAAACTTGAAACAAAAGTACCACAATAAAATTTAGAACTGAATTTACACCAAGAAAAATCGCAAGTGGAGTTTACCTATATGATGTACATATGTGACGCGTCGCGAAGAAAGTTACCTTAGCATCAAACGAAATTAGGTTATGTTTGGTAGTAGTTTTAACTTGATTAAAGCTTCGTTTTTAATTATCTGCCGACAGAAACAGTTTCTTTCGAGGTACCTTTCTTCGCGACGCGTCACACATAGTTAAATAAAAACTACTTAATCTCAGTTAAGTAACTTTTATCTAAGTTATCAAGTAAAATATAGCTAAAATGTTAGGGAATTTATTTCCAAACAATATATCCCTACATGAGGAAGCAAAAAAAATAATCCACATTATTTACTCAACAGTTAGGTAAAATTTACTTAACTTTGCAAATAGATTTCACTTAAGTACTTAAATAATTTTCACCTAACTAGTTCACTGCAAAACATGGTTTCTTAGAAGTGGGACAGAAGTGTCTTATTTGATCAGAAACGTCTTAAATTAAGACATTTTTTGTGTCTTAGTCATCAAATATGTCTTAATTTAAGACGTTTTTGCTCAAAATAAGACACCATGTATTTGTAGTGCTTCACTTAAGTCTTTAGGTACATTTTACTAAAGTGTTAAGTGATTTTCACTTGCTACTTTTCTCCATGTACTTATAGAATTAGAAAATGTGTTATATTATTTACAAATATTTTCACACACACTTTTTTTGAAAGTATCAAATTGATTAGAAAATCTTGATGCTTTTGATATTAATTTGATACTTTGCGCGAAGGTAAAAATAATCCAAATTCCAGTTTTTGCAAACCACTTTCGAATTTGAGAATACAAAAAAAAACACCTCCAAAACGATTTTAAATACAAGATGCTTGAAGGTTTAAAATCACAGACACAGACGTTGAAGATTACGTTGTGTTTGTTTTAAAATTACAAAATTACTAATTCGAATAAAAAATTGAATAATCACCCGCAAAAATAATGTATTTAAACGCCTGAAAATGACTTTGATGTAGAATTGAGCACGGGACATTGTCAGGAGTTTGTTTCTAGCAATTTTTAAGTTGTAATTATTATTTTTTGTTTGCATCTATATATGTGAATAGTGAGCTGGGTTAATCGTTAGTGTATAAGACCTAATTAAATGATATTCCTTTAGAGAACTAGACTGATCCTACAACGAAATTCCTCTCCTTGTTTAGGCTGTGCCAGTGCCCGCTGTGTCCCTACAACGAAAAAAATCCCTGCCGGATGTGGCCCAACCGATCCAGCTGACTGCAACAGCTCCGTTGTCAAGAGAGGAAGTGAGCAAACTGAGCAGCTTGAGACGCGAGGAAATTCGCAGGCAAATCGACGAAAGCGAAAGGCTCCGGGCCAATCCTCTGCTCTACTTAGTCAGTCCTCAGGTTAAAGTGAGTGTCACGAGAACGAGGACGCCTTCCTTTCATCTGGCACTCGTTTGTGTAACAAATGAGAACAGATAAGAGACCTCCCTGCATTGTTACGGGATTTTATCGTTTCCTAACTACCGTATAACAAAATCAAAACAATTTGGCTCCGCTGCAGTCAAACATTTTCAAGTTGATGCAAAATTTTGCATTTTGGAAGAATAAAATAATAATCTTCTGTATGATTGGGTTTAGGTTATTTAAATCATTTGTAACTAAAAACAAAAAACAGGTGATAATTTCTTTCATATATTTCTTTAAAATAAAACAATTATTGGATAAGGTAAACGGGATTTGGACAAATTAGGGAAAAGTTTCAATTTTAATGTTAGAAATTTGTAACTACTGTCAATAACTAAGACTTATTATTTTAAGACTATAGTGCTCATTATTTTATTTACGTTTACTCATTTTTATTTACAGTAGAATTCCAATTATCCGGATCAATTGGGACCAGATTCGATCCGGTTAATCGAAAATCCGGATAATCGGAATTGACATAAAAAATTAAATATTTTTAAAAATAAAACATCAATAAGGATTTTTTAAAATTATTTATTTAATTATTTTAAAATCACTTTACTTACTCTGTAATGGATCAAGAATGATTAAATTAAAAATGTTGTTGAAAAAAATAATTCTATTTTAATATTTCTGTCAATGTAAGTTGTATTAATGACGAAACTTGTTTTATTTAATAATTAATTACTCAAAAGTTACAATATGTATTTAAAGATCTGAAAAATCTAACCTTAAACAATGTTCAAACTTGAAATAATTATATAAAAAAAAAAAAGTTTTGACCCTAAAAAAAATCCGGATAATCGAACGTCTGGATAATTGGAATCCGGATAATTGGAATTCTACTGTACTTTCCCTCATTTTTATTTATTCATAGCTATTTATAGCTCTATTTTGTTAATTAATTAATTATTTGGGGAATAATGTGGAGTAATTGTGTAGAGTAATTAATTAGATGGAGCAGTTAATTTGTGGATTACTTATTCATGAAATAATTAAATTGTTAATTATTCATGGAGTTCCTAAATTGTAAATTAATTATAGAATAATTAATTTAAATTGTCATTTTTTCGTAATTTAATAGTTTTTCTAAAAACAATCAGTTCTTATATATATAATAACTCGTATATAATAACTCAGTTCAAATGGGTAATCTGCGATAATCGCAAAGTAAATTTTAAAATCAAATTAAATGAAAACACGTCATCCTGAATCATCAGTCAGTTTTTGGCACCGTTACTAACAAAAATATTTTCATTAAGTGCACGGTTTTGAACTAGATTTTGAGCAAGCTTGCTCCCTGAATGCACGATTCGCTTTCCCTTATTTGATCAAATATCCTAAGCCAAATTCCGCAAAATTAGCACCAATTTTACAGTAAAAAGAAAGCAATTACAAAAAGTTATTGTAATATATAAAACAGTAAATAAATTAAAATTTTAAATTAGATTGGTTTAATAAGTTGTGTATCTACAAGTACGCAAATAGAAATATTTGGAAAGTATCAAGATGATAACAATTACTATATATATAATAACATTTATCATAATAATAATAATAAATAAAAATAAATCATTATCATAACAATTACTATACCAAGATAGTAATAATAATTTATTGTAATCTATAATAAGGTACTCAGTATTAACTACTGCTTTCTGAGCACATGATAATTTTACATTTAGAAATGCTCAAAATTTTTCTAAATGTAGGACAAATTATTGCTGATTGTAAAATAATGTGTTTGTAATTGTGAAATGCTTCTTGTGACAATTTACAAAATATTGTTTTATTCTTTCAAAAATGATTCTAAGTATTTATGGCGCTATTTGATTAAAAAATTTTTCATAAAAGGCCTTTAAATTTTAATTCACGAATTGTGTTTTTTTTCTAGTTGACAGAACGTTTTATTAACGAAAAAAATAAAAAAATAATTAATTGTCGCAATAAAATTATATTTTTTGTTCATTATTAAATAAAATAAAAATATTATAATATGTGAATACTAGAACTAAGTTTCATTTTTTTGTTGAATACATAAAATCCAAAGAATACAATTTCGGCAATAATTAATTTAAGAAAAATAGCAATTTTTCGTTGATAAAACGCTGTCGAATTCAATCAGGTATTTTTCTAAAAAATGAAATATAGAAAAATAAAAGAAAATAATAATAGAAAGACATATTTTTTTAAATGAATAATTGAATAAATAAATAAATAATCTTTTAATTGAAAATAGCCTCGAAAATACTTTGATTATCAATTTTATTTATTTTTAAAAACCTACGCTACCGTCTATTAGTATGCAGATCACGTATTTAAATTTATTTTAAACTTGATCACGTATAGATTGCATTAAATTTTGTTTTAAATTTAAAACATAAGAAGGCAAAGTTTTCTTAAATTTTAAATAAAAATGAACAATGACATTTTTTTACAATGTTGAACACATAAAAGACAGTTTCCCAAAAAATAAAATGAATTTTCAGTTAAAAAAAATATGATTCAAAATATTTGTCTGGCTTATTTTATTTCAAATAACTTGTTTCTATTTTCAAATAACATGCAATATTTTTGTACCCGATTTTTTTAAAAATATAATAAAACCATAAGTCTGATAAATAAACAAAAAAACGTCAATATACTGATAAATTCGTCCAATACTTTGACAATACTTTTATATACTATTATGTAACCTTTTATAAACTATTTAAACTATTATTACCTTTTATAAACGACCAAGAAGGTACAAATTAGAAAGAAGGTACAAAGAAACGGTTACAAATACTTGTAACTGTTTCAAAAATGCCAAAACAAAAATCTTAATTGTAGGCTTTTTTTATTCGAAATGCGGATAGTTGAAAATCATTGAAAAAGAAAATAGTAATTTTTTAAAATGAGTGTAAGATAAAGATGACTCTCTAAAACTGAATCAGTGAAAAACGACTGATTTTCAGTGAAAAATGACTGAAATTCAGTGGCCCACTTCTCGCGATTTCAATCAGTGGAATTTCA